>WURT03025870.1:0-15548 GCA_009936505.3 Holothuria glaberrima | reverse complement strand
ATACATACATACATACATACATACATACATACATACATACATACATACATACATACATACACGCATACATACATACACACATACATACACCCATACACACACACATACACGCATACATACATACACACATACACACATACACACATACATACATACATGCACACACGCACACATACACACATACATACATACACACACCAGCATGACCGCATAGGTTTCTCTTTCATCGAAACCAAAAAATCCTTCAAAAATTTTATGACATTTCTTTATAAAAACTTCCTTGACTTTTCCAGGCCTGCAGAGTGAAAATAAATTGTCATCACTTTTCCAGGGTGAGGCGCCCCCGTTGCACCAGTTTCCTTTTAGCTCCTTCTCACATTCCAAGAATTATATTTCCACCTCCCTTGGGTGGTAATCCCTTGCAAATTCTAGGATATAAATTTTTCTAAACAGCAAAATTATCCCACTTGGAAACCTTTAAACCCCTTGAGGGGGACCCTCTGAAAACCCTTTGAGACCAATGCAAAATGATTCCAAAATCCTCTCTGCATTAAAAGTGTTCACTCTGGTAAATTTGGAAATTAGATGAAATGGAATTAGAAATGTGCCCTTTAACCAGTTAACTGTGGAATTAAAATACTGTATCTTTCATCCCACTGCAGAATTAATTTTCGTAAAAATGTCTTTTTTCACAGATTTCAACTTTACAATGGAAAAATAATACATTGTAAATATTTGCCACAAAAATGTGTCATCTCCTTCTTTTTCTTCTTTTTTTTTTGAAGCAAATACAAGTGACTGGCAGTGTTTGCAACTTATCTGTAGGGTTCTCTCATCTTTCAGAAGCTTTTTACGCAACTGTTCCAAATTGGTAAAAAAGTCACGCTTTGTATGGTAAATTTCAAAGCATGTGTGGCACAAAGTGGTTTCATTTCCCTACACTCATAATAGTCTCCTTTCTCTGTAGTCTCCTTTTTCTGTAGTCTCCTTTGATGAAGCTTACCCAACAATTGTAACAGTGAAAATGAACCCAGGTGGTCCCTACACCTGTAGCGCTAGCATGTGAAGATTGTAAACAGTGCAGCGTATCCAAAAACACTTCCGGGTTCCACGTGCTTGATCAATGCATCGTACAAGTTAGCAAACAGACGATACAATCTCCTGGTTCAAAATTGGGCCAGAACGTTCCATGTGCACAGCGAACTATCTTTCCAGGGTCTATTGTTGATAGGCTGGGTGTTATATGACGTATTTTGGTGCATATATTACAAGACGGATATATCCGTCACACACAGTAGCATGAAGTTAGGACATCATGGATATATCTGTCATACGCAGTTGACTGGTTAAACAAACCAGATCCTTTAGAAAAACCCTCCCAGCCTGTCAAACACCATTTGAAACCCATCAAAACCCTTTGATTACTGGAATTTGGAAAAAGGGTCTCAGAGAAAACTATTTTGCAGGGAATCAATACTGCAACTATGTAGGATATGTTCCAACTGTAATTCCCTTGAGTTGCTTAGTAAATCACTTACCTATTTCACATGTATCCCCTTCAAATCCTACAGCACAGACACACTGAAAGGTATTTCCAATATCAACACACTGACCACCATTTAAACATGGTGGAGGCTGACAATCATCCACATCTGACACAAAAAAGGGGAAAAACACAAAACTTTACAAAAAGTAGTTGCATGTACACAAATGTGGGTTTATAAAGGTTCAGGTAGGTTTTCCTAACTCTCTGTCTTTACTTTTGCCTTCTTATTAATATCCCATTCATTTACTGTAATTCTGCATATGGCAGAACAAGTTTAACTTAGTATGTAACTTTGAAAGGATACATACAGTTTTGAATTTCTTTTTCCCTGTTTGGTATTTTGATATAAATTTTGAGCTAACTTCATATTTTTTTACAATTAGTGCACTAGTATTTGATTGTTTTTGTAAGTGCAAGGAAGTTGCCATTGAGGACAAAAATATAAGATTGAAAATAAATGCTGTAAATGCACCTAGGGTGTGAATGCTTTCAGGAATGTATGGTCCTAATAACTGGAGAGCATTACCAAAAAGTTGGTGTAGATAACATTGCAGTCAGAATAAGTTATGTGTAGTTCAACGTTTCCAACAATTTAAGTAAGTACTAGGGCATTTATATCAGGGATGCAATACATACTTGTTTTTTTTTTGGGTGGGGGGGGGAGGAACCAGCCAAATTTGGCATTCAACATGGTTGAAAAACACCAAATGCAAAAGCTTTTTGGCATTAGCATTCAAATTGCTTCAAAATCACCAATATGTTGTTACATAAGAATGCATTTTTACAAACCCCTACAAAGTTTATTCATTCAGTTATGCTAATTTAATGTGATTTTTAAGTCATAAATTATGCATTTTAACTAGTTTCCTGGGAAAATTGTGAAAAACATGAACTTTTATCAAAAGCTGAAAGTCAAAATGAAACAATGCCAAAATAGTGTTTGGCATGCTATGCAAGAACAAGTCATTTCTTACTTAATGGTCATACAAACATTTTTCATTTCAAAATGAAACAAAGCAGGGAATGGGAGTTATACCAGATGAACATCACAAATATTGCTCAGTCAAGTATTTCAAATAAAATGAGTAAATTTCAACATTTCACATCTCAGCAATTAAATAAGTTATGAAAATGGGAGGAATAAACAGAATGGATTCATTTTTCAACCAGTTTAATTTATGTTTTTGTTATCTCAGATTTATATGAGCTTAAAGATGTCCTGTAGCAATCACTATAAATTGTCCACAGAGAAATTCATAAGCAGAGGATCTCACCTGCATCGGTCAAAAGGTAAGATGCTGTCTCTTTGAAAACAGAGCCAGGGCTGACAAAGTTTTGACAATGGCCATTAGCCAACACAGAGGCAAAGCGCATTGGGAGGCAAAGGTGTATCTACATGCTTTATTTAAGATTCAACAATGCAAGCTATCTTGAGTAATCATGGTGCATTTTAATGTGTCTGTAGCAATCACTTAAAATTGATACAAAGCTATAGGAAAGAATATGCATCAACAGAAAGCACTCTTACAAATAAAAGTATTTACTACAAACAATGTGTAATGGATTGTGTAAATTTTAATATTCATCAAAAATTTCTTGAATCCTCTAAAAAATGTTGTTTCATTAGAAACTTTTTCTTACCATTAGGGTTTTCACAATTGAGGCCAGAAAATTCTGGGGGGCACTGGCATAGATATGTGGTGGGTGTTAAAGCCATGCATTCACCTCCATTCAAACATGAATTTGGTACACAAGGATTGTTTTCTGTGGAAATATACAAAGTGAATAATTTTAAAATTAGTCTCACTTTTCCCTATCAGAAGGACTTAGGTCACAATAAATATTCAAGCAATACATTTGTCTTTGCCCCCATATAAAAAAAGTTGTGAAGATAATAGCTTCTTCCTCTCAACATACGACATCGACATACCACAAACAAAGTGTATCAAGATATTAACAAGGCTTCCGAGTTTCATACCTGGGGATATCAGATGACATTTCATCTCAAAGAAAAACCATAGGGTTCTTCCTCGTAACATTGGGCATCCAGATACAAAGTGTGAGATGTATTCATACTTCTTACTTGAGATATTGTGTTGACATGGTTTTCAAATTTTGACCCCAAGTGACCCAGATGACCTTTGATCTCAAATCAAAAATAATAAGGTACTTCCTCTCAGCAATGGGTACCCACAAACCAAGTACAAAATTTACACAAGTTTACTACCTTGAGAGGTTGTATTAATAAGGTTTCCAGATTTTGATACCATGACCCTAAATGACCTCTGAACTTAACAAAAACAACATGGTTCATCTTCTCACTGGACACCACATACCAAGTATGAGATGCTTTTAAGACTCCTACCTTGAGACATCGTGTTAACAAGGTTTTTGGGGGTTTTACCCTGGTAATCACATATGACCTTTGACCTTAATCAAAACAGAAGGATCTTTCTTTTAATACTAAGTACTCACACATCAAGTATGAATTGTGTCCAAGCTTCCTACCTTTGATATATTGTGTTAACAAGGTTTTCAGCATTTGACCCTGGTTGACCCAAGATGACCCCAAACCTCAACCAAAAACAATAAGATTCTTCCTCTTAATGTGCAACATCTACATACTAAGTATGAGAACTATCAATTAATGTTACCTTTCTTGAGATATCGTGTTGACAAGCTTAGTGTCACAAATACACACATTAAAAGAAACACACACATACAGACATCCTTGCGAATGGTGGAAATTGCGGTTATAGTCTAAAATCAGCAAATATGCTCAAAATAAACTGGAAAATACTCTCTAGTCATAGTAAGTGTTATGACAAGAGCAACTTTACCACTAGTCCAACCGAAGAATACTTGGTTGGCACTTTTTCCTCACTTGGCATACACACCCTCGCTTCCGACCATGCAACCATTACGATCTTCTCAGCCCATAAGGAATACCACCCGAGACCCCTGTTTTTCGCCAAAAACAGTGAGAATATCTACCCAAGTTTGTAACATTAGCCTCACTGAATGCTCTACTACACAAATTGGCTCTTAGATCACCACCAGTTGCCTTCCAAAGGTAGCAGAATACAAAACTTCACAGTGGCATATATTGCACTAAAAATAGCTTGAACAGTTGGTCAGTATGTCTCCAATCATGCATGGCTGGGTGCAATTAATTATGTGCACTCAAGGGTACATCCTACTACTGGCAGCACTTTTGGTAGATTACCACAAAGCCAAAGCTTTGGTATGCTCCATTTATTTGTACAAAATCATCAAAATAATGCATTGTAAAAGTATGTGAAACTGATACGAATCATAATACGTACTGACTTTAATGCACAGGTACAGGACGTGGCTAGTTCTATTAAAAGCACTAGCACACCATTATACCAAGCCCCACCTGTCCGTAAGCAAAAGCTAGCAAAAGGACCCGGTGGTGGGAAGCAGAGTGGCACATGAAGTATAGCCTAACAATCACAAAGGATGTCAGCAGAGTAGCACACCTATTATGCAGAACTCTTAAAGTGGGTATGACATGGCCAAATTAACTTCTGTGTATTGCAAGATTGGAAACAGTATTGTAAAAATATCATTTCACACACAGTTAAAACTGGTGAAATTCGGCATAAACGGAATTTGAAGGAAAACGTCCAAAAATCCTGTTTCAAAAAATGCAACAACTGGTCACATGATCATATGACGTCATTGGTGGCTCAAAACAATATAACACAAGCAGCCGATTAGCTAATTCTATAGTGCTAAGTCCTGCAGTGCTATTGTTTGTACAGGCCAGGACTGCCTATACTTTCTCTAACATTGTGGGGCTTTGCCTGCATATGTGTATATAGAACCACAAGCAG
This sequence comes from Holothuria glaberrima, assembly GCA_009936505.3. Lineage (NCBI taxonomy): Eukaryota > Metazoa > Echinodermata > Holothuroidea > Aspidochirotida > Holothuriidae > Holothuria > Holothuria glaberrima. Next base: position 10,142 of record WURT03025870.1, on the reverse strand, counting down.
TTTTAGCGTTATTTAGTGCATACATAATACCTAAACATTTAAGCACATATGAATGCACATCACGTTAATAGAACTGCCTGTGCACAGAATTGCTATTACTTAGCCACAACGTATGTACCCTGTATCGCGTCTCATAATCCTACAGAAGTAAATTACTAAATTCTGTACATTTGGCGTTTTGTTTAGCCTAGATTTTGTCGTGCAAGGAGACACACGAAGGTAGGTGCCTACATCTATTAAAGTGAAAAATGTATATGTTGGACGAAGAAAGCCTCCATTCGTAGGCCTAATCGTCGAACAAGGCATCATATTCTTAGTGAAAGACTGAAGCCTGTTGCTAATGCTTAGCACCATAACGTTTCATTGCCGTAGCGTTACATCAATGCCGTATGCTAAGTAATGTCTGAAGCGTAGAGTAGTAAGGATTACACAGTCTTTATGTTAGGGAGTCAGCAAAGTAGGCAACTAAGTATCTCTTACCTTCGCTTTGCAGCTCTGAAAGTAGAAAATAAATCTCAGATATAGGCAACAATACTCCATTTTGTAGTGCCAACTTTTCCATAATTGCGAACTACAGGTAAAATAGTGTTGCTTCAGCGACAAAAGTACTGCTGTCCCATAACTCTCAAGGAAATGCGAGGGAGAATATACCTTCTCTTAAGTTACGAATAGCACTAAAAGGATGTCGCCATTTTGTGCAAACTTAATGCAGAGGGCTAAAGCACATCGACTGAACGTTGGAGACTAAACCAATTTGGACCATTTTGGATCTAACTCTTGCTTTCAAATTGGCCAAAATTTCGTCGGTTAAATTTTATAAAAAAAAAAAGACAAATATGATAAATCATCATATTAGTGCAAAGTACTAACTTTTGGGTAAATTTTTAGGCTATTATTCTTTGAAGTAATTGGTAAATTTAATAAGATTATAGATAGTATTTTGAGATGTTCATGTGGGAACACAGGCTGCACTTTCTCAGCTCTATGGTCACTGGTTTGGGGCATTGCGCAATAATGGAGAGCTGGCTAGTGGCGTGGCTAAGCCTGCCTCCAATGACGTCACTTTTGTGAGACATGCTAATTGTAATTTTTTGACTTTCGGGTGGCAGATGGACTGACCGTGGCCTGTATTTCAGCCTGTATTACAGCTGTTTTCCAGTATATGTGAAGCTGTTTTCGTCTGGAAAACATTCCTATCGTTACAAGCTGTATGGAAAGATTATTTATTGAAAATTTTATTTTGGCCGTGTCATACCCTCTTTAAGTTAGTTTATATGTTCTGTGTATTACAAGCAGTGAAAATGCTGGGAAAGGAAAGGAACAAGCAGGAATGTGGAGCTAAGAATAAAGCAGCTGCAACAAGTTCTCTAAAGTTAGATATGTTTTTCCAGTTGTAAAGTACATGTCCCCCACGTAACTCATTTACAGTACCATTCAAATTTCTTAGCATACTACAAGCATAGAGCTGCTGTGAGTAGTAGCTATATATTTACTACAAGGCCGCAGCGATATGATAGGGGAAAAGCACATTTCGCATTTCCCTCCCTATCATGAGGAATTTCACTCCATACCCTAGCAAAAGAAAGACTTGGTGGGGAGATTAAGTTTTACCCGACTTCCTACTTAAGTCACTCAAGCATGCTCCAAGAGACCACAAGGTAAACAGTGAGAGAGTTAATCCATACAGAGATGTGGGTCTGTGTTTGTCCTGTAAATGCACTCAGGTGTGAGAGCAAACTGTGTGTTCAACTTCTTATCTGGTTTTTGTTGATGTAATTCAACCAAGCAAAGACAGAAGAGGACAGGCCATCAACAGGGGAAAAAATCATGCAGCATTGTTTACAAAACATTACAACCTATAGGATCTAAGCTAAACCCTTGGCCCCCTGCCATATGCAAACATACTTTAGGATAACGAAAAATGAAGGGACATGAAACTTCCGGAAAAAGTATTGTAGGTATGCAGCCCAAGATGAGGGACTTTTGAAAATATTGCAAATATCTTGTTCAAAGCGTTTCCCACCTGTAGAATAGGTATTTTCATGACTGCTTGCAAACTGATGTATTTAGAGAGTCTATTCAAATTCATTCACTGGTACTTTTGCTATGCCTCACATGGTAACAAAATGAGTTCAAAATGTGCTAATGTAGTGTTACTTTGAAATAGCCTTGGTGCCCTTCTTGCGAGTTGAGAATGGCCTTGATGACCTCAAAAATGCAAACTGAACCAAGAACAAATGGTCTTGCCCTTTAAAAAATGAAGCATGACAGCTGAAAATTGTTTCAGTGTCATTTTCTGCTGTTTACATTTCCAGTTACCATAGCAGCCAAAGCACAACATGACCAACTTTTAGAATTTCATAGAACAGACTAACATTGATTGTAAGTACAAAATCAATTATATGTGTATTAATGAATGAGAAAAAGTATGATCTAAATCAATTTTTCTCACACCAAATCAAGTTTAAAAACCTATTACTCTGTGAATGGTGACACCGGTTTCAGCACATGTAGAAACAATAGTGGGTGTAAATTGCCCTTGCAAATGATGACATTATTCAGTCTATCAAAAAGTTCAAGAGACCTGGAAAAGTTCAATAATGGAAGCGTCCCAGTTCGTATCCTTCAGTAGTTATCAGCTGTTTTTTTTTAAGCCAAACAGTAAGGCTTTGCACAAAGATAGTTTGCTGTGATACAAAACCATATCATGTGCATACAGATTTTGCTCTGTGAAAATGCACAGGTTTGTTAGAAAATAAATCTGCTTAAAGGGGCTCATTGAGTTGATACAGATTATTTTTGTGACGAGTATGAAAGGAATCATTGCATGACAATGCTTGTAATTAGCATGTTTCACTTCCTTTAGTAACCGAAAATGTGAGAAATTGTAGTTCTCGTGGACAGGAATTGCATATGATTACTATGTAATGGTAAAAAGTGTCTGGTCACAAATTTGTAATAAATGATTTTAATCATTCATTACCCTGTCATTGTCATTTCAGTTATGAGTCAGAAGTGCAGAATCTCTTAGTAATGAATATTTACCATCAAGATATGAGTAAATCTCAACAGGTGTGAAAAAAATCATGAATTTTGTGAACCAACTCAATAGGCCCCCTTAAATGAAACATTGAAATTTATTAGGGTGTTCACTCTTACGTAACTGGTTGACATTGGTTGATATAGAGCATGCGCAAGAACACATGCATGTATGTTAGGTTTTCTGCATGTAAACATTTGCATGATTGCAAGCAGAAAATAGGCAAAGTGGAATCTACCTTTTATTGCGAGGCAGTGTAAGCGCACCTAACCAACTCTTTTGATGCCCAGCTGTGACAGCATTTGTTTGTGAACACTGAGTCTATACCACAGATGTTGAGTAGTGGTTGACATATCTTGCATGAGAAAAGGACACCACTTTGCATATCAAGTTTCGACTTTGCAACCAAAAAATTCTCTCGTAGCAGGACCTCAAAGTGACATTTACAAAATCTAGACTCATTGTACTTTAATTCCTTACTCCTAAACTAGCATTGAAAGTTGTTAAAAAGAGATCTTAACTCTAAAAGTATAATCGTGTGTGTCAAATTCTGGAAAGTCAAACTCATTGGTCGAGTCCCTTCTTTCACTGCTAATTCCCTGCAGGTTCACAAGGTATGGTGATTCATGGGCCATTTGCAATCTACAAAGTGCATTTAAATGATTGATTCTTTAAACTTACTTTCATTCACTTAATTCAATATTGTAGTACATCATTTTTAGTGCAGCAACTACTGTTATGTTATATATTCCTTGCATTTTTCAATTTTTTTTTTTTTTTGACAATAACAAGCATAGATGACATAGGAACTATAATTCATTCTTGCAAAATAATTTGGAGAAAGACATGCATGTCACTCTAAGGTGCACCAAGATGATGATGTTTCTTCTACATTGTAACCAATGGAAATGGCTCTCCATAAACTAAAGCTTAACTATAAAGATAGATGCATTTTTTTGTAAAACCTTGACTCTCCCATGTGGATGTATGGTTCTGCCAAGAATTGCTGAAACGCTAGCAGCTTTTTTTCCTGAGTCCATGACAAGGGTCCAAATATAAGCTGCAGCCCAGGCTGTCTAATAGCTAGCTGACTGCTTTCCGGCAAATTATGCCAACTTAATGGTACATTACATCATGTTGTGGATGATACGTCAAAACATTTCGAAGACTGAGAGTAACACTAATAAATGAATGTCTGAACTCCATGCCTCTTGCTGATGCAACACACTTTTCCAGACATGTCAACAAGGGGTTATTCCTACATCAGCAATTCATGAGATTGGCCAGGTTAGTGAAAATTACTCAGCCTTGTAAACAACCAAATACATAGCCAGAACTTTCCATGAGACAAACTCTTCACCAAGAGTTAAACCCTTTCTCATATGTAAGAGGGAACAGCTGCTTACAGTGTGGTAGTTTACTCTGCATAGCTGCTGCAGCACTGATTTACTGTACAATGCAGGAGCTAGACTCGTGCAAACACTCCAGTACTGTGCTTTAGTAGGATTGATTCTGAGAAAAAGAACACTCTACACCGAGTTTTAAGTACAATCTGCATTTTGTTGTCATAAGTTTCAAAGTAGTAGTACCCACATTACTTAATTTAGGATGCAATGTTTAACAGAAAATATGTCCCAATGGCACTCTTTCTACCTAAGAATCATTTGTACTGTTGTATTTTAAAGGGGCTTATTGAGTTGATATCGATTATTTTGTGATGAGTTTGAAGGAAATCATTGCATGACAATTCTTTCCAATTAGCCTCATTACTCCTAAATCACTTCCTATAGTTACCATGAATGTAAGGAATTGAAGTTAGTGTCAACAGGAGTTGTATACGATTTAATAACTTATAGTAAAAATTGTCTCGTCACATATTCTTAATAAATGAGATTTTAATCGTTAATTACAATATCAATGCCATTTTAGTTGTGTGTCAGATGTGCAGAATCTCTTAGTTTGACAAGTTACCATCAAGATGTGAGTAAAACTCAACAAGTGTGACAAAAAATCATGATTTTTTTTAACTAACTCAATAAGCCCCTTTAAGAGAACTAGTAACTTTGTTCGAAGAATGAATGAAATAAAGCCATCATCAAGATGCAAAATAAACACTTGGTCCATTTGGCATATTTTTCGTCCATTTCTAGACTTAATGCACAAGATTTTTTGACATATTCTGTGCCCTTTTCTGTTTCTCACAACTTTAAGGCCAACTTCTTAAGTAGATTTTCCATCCACTTCATGAAATTGTATGCACAGTAAATTTATCCTCTCTTCTTGAAAAAGTCATCATAATTAAAGCACATACAAGGCTTTTTTTAAAGTTTTCTTGCTTTTACATTTGTTTTAACGTTCAGAATGGTGATTGGTTACTTTTAAAGATTTTGGTACTTTAGGGCAAGTAAGAGGCTTTGGCAGGAATTTGCCCACATCTGCCATGAGGTTGTCACAATTTTCATTATTATTTTATGATTTTGATTGCTTTTTGGCACTCTTTCATGCTCTTCCTCAACTTAGACTGAAATTGAGATGGAATCTGAGAGAACCCTATTTAATAATTACCTTTAACCCATATTTTTGTCAACAGGACCAATTGATAAAGATACTCACCTGGGTTCACATTAATGACTGTGTTACCAATTTGTCTTGGTTCAACAGGGACACTCTCCTCTAAGTTATTTGGATCTGTTCCTGATGCTGAGCTTACTGTCAGGGTGGTGGTCTGACCAGGAACGAAGTCTGTAATTATGGTGGACAGTGTAGTACTATCCACAACCTCACGTACAACTGTACCATCAACAATGTACATAATCACATAGTTGGTGACATCACCAGCTGGTGCTTCCCATGTAACCTGGATGTTATTTGTACCATCGATTTGTGTGAAAGTGGCATCTCCTGGGGGCAAAGATCCTGTAAACTGAACAAAGCTAGACAGATCAATCACCATCCCATCTCGGTTACCAGTTATAACCACATCATACCTCTGACCAGGGGACAGCCCTTCGAGAACCTGAGAGGGAGGAATGCCAGCTGTAGCTGGTACAGTGGTTGACATGGTAATACCATCTTCACTTGTGTATGTAATTTCATAGCTTGAAAAGCTCAGGTCTGATATGTCTTCCCATGTAATGGTGAAGGTATCTGTGCCAACATTAGTCACCACAGGATTGATAGTAGCATCAGAAAAGTCTGTCAATAAAGGAAAATAACATTTTGGTAACATACAGTCATTGATACTGTAAAACCTTTTTCCAATCTTTTCAATTTTTTTTCAACATCACAGCTATGCATGCAAATAAGCCCAGTGGTGGAGCAGCTGCTGTTTCACTAGCTTGAATGAACTTACCCTATAGTACCAAACCATGTATAACTCATTTTAATCCTGTCACATTTTGTAAATAGTGGGTTGTATACATATGCATGGTTTACCTATGGAATGCAGTATTAGTGTTTTAAAGCACAATATGACATTAACTTTGATGCAATAAGATTGAACTAAGTGGGTCCATTGATGTTTCAAGAATAAGTTTGGGGCCACTGTTTATCCCTGAAAAGTGATATTTCTGAGTAAGTCTGGGACCATTGTTCATGACCTTAATGTAATTTTTTAAGTTTAAGTTTGGGGTCTCTCTTCACACCCTCGAAGTAGTGCGTAATAATAAGTTTTGTTGAAAAATGGTATTAAAGAGTTTCTGGGTATACTTCTACAAGTTCTGTACAAGTATACCCATGTTTACATCTAATGTGCAGAGCAGGGTTCCACAATTAGGACAATTAGGACAATGGAGTGATCAATTGTGGACTGATACTGTTCAATATGATTAATATATTTGTTGTTGTGAGCACATGAATACATATGTAGGCTATCAATAGTGCGGATCAATATTCAGACTGGTAGATATCTGCAGACTTGCAAATTTAAAAAAAGATTTTGGTTCAAGAAAGGAGAGGAACTCTTGTTAGAGTATTAAAAGTAGTTACCAGTAGTTCCTGTTGCTGAACCCACCAACTGAGTCTGACCTCCCACTATACTATTGACCTGGATGTTGTACTCTGTCGCAGAATCCAGGTCAGGGATTGTAAATGGAGACCCAGTTGAGGTCAAAGTTCTGGTAGTACCCGTTCCATCTACATAGATGACCTCATAGGATGTTGCATCTGGGATCTCCGTGAAGTCAATTGTGATGCTGTCCGTCGTTGTAGCCTGAACATTTACCATGCCAGAGGCAGCTCCAACTGGTGCAGAAAAAAATATACAAAAACCAAATGACACTTAACTCCTACATAAAATGTACAAAGCAAAATAGTCCCCTAAACTTGTATGAAAGGTTTAAGCAAGTAATGCAAAATGGTGGTAAAGCAGAGATGATGATGGATATGGATTTGCAGTTTGTGAGCACAAAAAGGGGTTTCACCAATGTCACATGATTGTGCATCTCTTCGTTCTTGAAGGGAATGATTGCGGGTCCTTATTTTTGAAGGGCATGCCTCCAATTTGTCACAGTAGTATCTGCAGTTAAGCCATGCCCACGTGCTGTAAATACACTTATTGCATGTGTGTTTTGCCCTTTAGTTCTGGGCAATTCCAATCGTGTGAATTCACATGAAATCCCACTATATGTTGATAAAATTTACAGATAGGTTAATTGGATGACTCCAATATTTTGGGAGTCAATGCCTGCAACTATGAGTTGCCACTTCAGCTTGCATTCTTTACAATGACATCATAATACCCAAAGTGGCACATACACAAAGAGCTAAGAGTCAAGAACTAGCCTACCAAGCATTAGTCATTACCTGATATCGCCCTTACTCAAATTGCCTACCACTGAACAGCGCAAAACCCGACCCCTGCCGATAAGTCGGGATTTTACTTGATGTTCACACCTACAGATGATAGCCACTGGGACGCTTGTCAGGTTTTATAATATTTTTATTGATTTTTCAAAATTTTAGGCTATAATCTATAGGTGTGAACATCAAGTAAAATCCCGATTTTTCAACCAGAGGTCGGGTTTTGCACTCTACAGTGCTAGACAATTTGAGTAAGGGCAATTTCACCTAATGGTAATGCAGCCACAGGGCTCTACTGCAGGCTGTTGTGAGGCCAACGTGTAGAATGGCCAATGTTGCAGGATCTTATCAGACAACTGAAAGGAAAACTAGTGACTGATTAAAGAAAAAGAGACTAAACAGTGCCAGTTCTTTATCATTTGTACTAAAACTTGCAAATGAATGAAATGCAAACCTTTAAGAACAAGACAGATTAGATTCCATCATTATCTAACTCCTTAGAAAGTTTCAGTGTTCTAAGTTAGCACCAGGTAACATGTCTAAGCCACACTACAAACAGCTAAAAATGAAGCATTGTTCAAAATTTGTCCTGTACCAATAAACATGACAATTAACAGGATCACTTCACATAACATCACAATCAGCAAACTTGTTGGTTGGTTGGTTGCACTGCCAATCAAATCACTAACATTTGATCTGTACTGGTTATAGCCATCCCTTGTCTAAGAGTCTCCTTCTCAGCACTTCAATTATACATTGGAAATCTTTTGAACTTAAAAATCACATTACATCTGTCCTCTTTCCTCCCTCTCCCTTCACTCACCACCCCTGTATTAACCAACTCCCACCCACAACCTGAACATCAGAACTCTAAAATACATATTCCTGTCTGTAGAGCAATGACTTTAGAATTGATTCTGAACAGCAAAACTTGATGGAAAAGAGATTCAAGTTCAGAACATTCTACTCACAGGTTGTTGCAAAGCTTTCTCCAAAAAAATGTAGTACACCATCTATGACAACTTCCACTTGGGCTACGTAGAAGGTATCTGAATCGAGATCCTGAAAGGATAGTTGTGTAGTTTGTCCACTGACTGTCATGGAACCAACAACCTGGTTATTGGCATCCACCAGGGTAACCAGGTACGATTCACCACCTCCGATAGTATTCCACAGTACATTCAAGCTTGATGATGTTATACTATCAATCCTTACATTACCATCCATGGGTGCTGCAAAAAAATATTTAAAAGCCGGATCAGCACAAGAATTAGAACGGAGTTGGATAGGTCCAAATGTGTATGTACCACCCTCAAATTACATCAGATTCTTTTAAGAATATACACAATAGCAAAAAGAACATGGCTCCTCATAACAATGCTCACATTTTATAAAAATTGTTTTTACCAAAATGTAAGTGCACAGAAAAAAGCTGATGTGTTTATTCTCTGCTGCTTACAGCATACTTCCATCAGATGACTTTTTACATATATACTGGTATGAAAAGTTCCGGTGAAGACAAGTCGTAGGTGTATCAAATTGCAAAACCGGCCACGAAAAAAAACGAGTAGGACCCGAGTCTATTCTTTGGACATTTAATTTTTCCCATTTCAAAATTTAAAAACGACTAGGCCCTATGTGTCTGGTTAATTTGCAGAACTTAACTCGCTGTAATATCTACAATGTATGCTTTAGAGCCTTCCCTGTAAGCTGCAATGTGTAAGCCTCATGGCCGTGGGCGTGCAGCATAGCAATCTGAAGGAACGGTGCACACAGCCATCTCATGGCCAGATGATGTTGTAAACATCAAAAGCAAACTTCGTCATTTTCATAATGCTCATTACCCAGCACCAATGCTTGAAAAACACGGGGGCGGAGGTAGGGATGCACAGGATTATCCGGCCGGATAATGAAAAAATAACCGGTTCCGGTTCCGGCCGGAATTTTCTCAAATTCTAGCCTGAATTACCTCCATCATCAAAAGACAGAGGTTACTTCACAGATAAATTTAAAACCTTTCCAAAAGTTTTCTGGCCATGTAGCTTAGCAGGAAATTGTCTCATTAAGGTGTTACGTAGGTTGTAGGTAATTGTGGCACTGACACTGACACAACATCCATTGTTTGGTCTTACAGCCTTTATAGGTGTGTCCAAAATAAGTGGAGTTAACAATAAAGGCATTCAAAGTTAGCCTATGTCCACTTGAAGACATCCAAAGTTAGCCTTTGTCCACTTTTATCACAGGACCCACAATTGTGAATGTTATAAAAGTGTGAATACTTTACGTAACAGTTTAATTAATT
>WURT03025860.1:0-15549 GCA_009936505.3 Holothuria glaberrima | reverse complement strand
GTCGCTTCCACTGAATAACAGGGAGGGGTGGTAGTGGGGGGGTGCTTCCACTGAATAACAGGGAGGGGTGGTGGTGGGGGGTGCTTCCACTGAATAACAGGGAGGGGTGGTGGTGGGGGGACAAAGTACTGGAAGGGGTTGGGAAGAGGGAAAAAGTACCATGAGTATCATGGGATTATTGGCATTTCAGTGAAACCAGTATGAATCCTTAGTACATTTTGGTGATATCTGGCTCCTAAAAAAACTACACATGTGCCGAAGATACTAATAATTATTGATTCTAATTATTTCAAAGCTTAGACTATTAGAGATCTTGTGGAACTTGATTTGACCTGAGCATAAATTTTCAAAAGTAAAAGCAAAATTGTCATATTATGGTAGTACTAAATAGGAAGTAGCCCAAGAGAAACAAGAATTTTTCTGAAGTTTTCAAAGTCATATTAAACCATTCATGAGGTGGAGGCCCAGCTATAATTTGGCCATGTTGAACTTTTCCCAGTAGGAACTGAGAAAGTTTGGGCACACAAACAGGTTGTTTTCTGCAGGTGTGCTCTATCATCTTTTATTGAACACATGCTACGTGATGATTATAGAGCAAGGTGTAACGACCTATTTGAAAGTGCTGTTAGTTGTTAGCAGTGGCAGAATGCCCGTATTTCAAATTGTCACAAAGTGTCGATAAACAAATGAATTTATTTTGATCCCATCACTTTCTGCAGTCCCAATGGTATTTTTATGAGAGGTATAATTATAGAATATTCACAAGATAATCTTTTTTGCAGGACCACACCAAGGTTTGCATTTGATGAAATGAAATTATCCTGGAATTTCCCCTCTTCTGAAATATTTTTGTGTAAAATGTTGTATTCAGAGTTGTGTGGAATTTTTACATTGTAGGTGTTTCTGTTGCACAAGTGGCTAGTTTAAGCAGCTAAAAAGATATAGGAATTTCCTACAGCTTTTTTCTTTGTTGGATAATTCAACTCAGGTGCGGGAATCCTGTAATTTCACACCATAGCGCAAACACTGGTTTGTACTTCAGACTGGCTGCTTGATATAGATCAAGAATTGGATTTGAAAGTCAAGCAGCTTGTTAGAGGTGAAATGACCACAGGTGCTGTAACATCAGTACCATTTATGGGTGGTGATCCTGGGGCGGGGGACTGGGGGGACATATCTCTCTCAATATTTGATAAATTGCCCATTGTCTTTGATTTCTTAAACACTAAATTATTTGAAAGTGTGGTCATGTCTCCTCATACATTGAGAACAAATTACCGCTGTTGGTTCCATGAGTGTCCTCTGGCAAATTTCAGCACTGTTGTTTGTAAAGTGTAATCTCTAACAACAGTGGCAAGTTGCACAGCATGTGAAGTAAGCATAATTTTCACCAATGTATGGAAGAATTTGTTCCCATCAGGAACTGAATAGAACTGACCCATTTTGGGAGTAACAGGCATTTTAATTTATCCATGGCCATCAGCCAGTTCACATGGTCAGACTCACCTACAACTGACACATGAGAAGAAATAAACAGAAAAAATAGAATAGTTGCTGTTTTCAAAATAATTTGATTATGGGAGAATGAGGTTGGTATACTTTTCTTTTTAAGACCAAACATTTCATGAGAAACAGTGAAATTCAGATGTGCGCCAAGCAGGAGAAAACTTTTTGAATTTTATTGAGATATCTTTTCCATTGACTGCAAAACTTAACTCGGATGAACCGTTGAGGTATAGGATGGTGTGCAATCCGTGTACAGTTTGTCACGAAAGCGATGGAGGGAAGGGTTTGCTCAAGTGATGGAGTGGTTCACTGGGAAAGGGGGTTTTCCCAAACCCCCTGTACCCCACTGATTATGCACAAGCTATTGGTTCTGCAGCCTATTAGTTCTACAACATACATGTGCAAAACAAAGCCATTGATTATCGGCCCAAAGGGGTGTAAGACCAATGGGTTTTGGGAGAGGGCAGGGTTCACTAGATCAAAGGTGTGCTAGATCAGAAGTTCACTAGACGGAAGATCCTAACCCCATCTTTATCCTAACCCAAACCCAATCTTACTCGATGATAATCCTAAGACTGATCTTAACTGTTTTCTGTATCTAGCCCGAATCCTATCTCTATTCAAAACTGTAAGTAGGTTTTTGTCCTAGGGAATCTTCAGTCTAGCGAACCTTCAACCTAGCGAACCTTCAACCTAGTGAACCTTCGGTCTAGTGGGCAGTCCCTATAGGACCAACGAGCTGGTCGTAGTACCGGTAGGTTGGTGGAACAATAGGGCCTTAGCCTATGAAGCCTGTACACCTTATCCAGTGGTGTACGCAGGATTTTGCTCAAGGGGGGGCATGCAGTATGGTGTGTGATCGCTGGCCTGGGGGAGGGGTCTAAGGGGAGTGGGTGTCCCCCTCCCCTCTGAAAATTTTTGAATAAGTAGGTGTCCTTAGATGCAATTTGGTGCCTCATATGCTACCTTTTGAAGTAAACTTTGTGTTAAAAAATTACGTATATTTACGACCAAAAAAAAAAAAAAAATTGCCATCCGTGAGGGGGGGTCCATGGTCCAATGGCCCCCCTGCGTACACCAGTGACCTTTATCTATACCTGAGATATTTATGTAATGCATGTACCTTACTTCTTGATAAGTATTAAGAAAGTTAGACATCGTTGAGCACTATTTGTTTGCATTGCAATGGGGATGTCTGTGTCTGTTTGACTGTTTGTAGGTGTGTGCAGAAATGACATCAATGTAATAATAAACTATGTTTCCAGACAGATAAAATTGAAACTTGTCAAAGTCCTGTAGTCTGCAGTAGTGAAAATTTGGATACTTCATTTCATGTTGATGTTTCCCAATTATATAACTTTCTTTTTTTAGAGCTCAGAAGTCATATATCATTAATAAAAATGATAAAGATAATGTGAAACTTAAAGTGAAGTATGCATAGGAGTGTAATTTTATCTGGTATAGTAATTAGCTTCTAGATTCATCATATTGATAGAGGTGTGTCAGGTCTGCAGCGGTCAAAATTTGAATACCTTCCAAGTGGGTTACATTGACAGATTGTATATCTCATGTTGTTGTTTCCGATTAACTTTCTTTTTTAGGGCTTAGAAGTCATTTCTCAGCAATGAAAACCATACAGATAATTACAAACTAAAAGTGAAACATACGATTGTAATTTTATCAGATCTCAGAATAAGCTTCCAGATTCATGATTCATCATATTGACTAGAGGTGTGTCAGGATGTTTTATAAGGTCATCAGAGGTCAGAAGAGGTCTAGTTGTAAAACGTTATAAACTTATAAAATACCAGGTATTAAATGTAAACTTGTAGGAAATTGGAATTGGATAAATTTTTACACAGTCTAATGTTAAAGATGCAAATTGTGTAGTTGGAAAGAGAGAGAAGGTGGGGGAGGTTGTGGGTGGGGTCAACATTATTTGAGAGTGGCACCTTAAATTATAATAATTATGGTGAAAAAAGGAAAGCTAGTCAGTCCATTAGCAGATTGGGTAATGATGCTACTGTCATGTGTGTTGCAGTATTAGTTGTGACTTGCCTTTCAATATAATACTGGTCTCATTATTATCTTTCAGTGTTATTCCTCCAACACTGTGTGCATGATGTATGATAACAATGAGCACAAAAAACTGCAAAACTTGTTTTTCAAGTATGGTAGTGCTTAAGTTATTTTATTATCTTTTTCTCTTCTCTGTAGACCTGCTACTCAATTGTCCAGTACAAGCTACCGTACCTATAATGATCTGGATTTATTCCTGTGCGGGTTAGACCTTGCCGATCTAATTCCACTCTTTCATTCACATAAAGTGGACTTTGCTGAACTCTTGAGGCTTACAGAAGATGATCTAGAGAAGGTAAATATAAGCAATTAAATTTAGTTTAGGTATTGAGGCAGTTACAGTATGATGCTTAAGTGATCAGAAAAGTGGAAGATGTCTGTAAGAAAATACAAACTACAGCTTCACATCACATGACTTCCACTTCAACATTTTTACGCAAAGTTTTCATCTTATCAATGTAGAAGGCCATCCCACATAGGCAAATGATTTTTGTTTATAAATTGTCCTCAAGGTTCCCTGCCTGTAAAGACACTATGACTTGGAACTTTTCTTTCGCAAATAAAAAATAGAAAATCTTGTATCCAAAATTCATGCCTCTGAAAGAGAATAAAGTTTCCACTAATATTATTCATCTCAGACCAGGAGTTACTGAAGATGTTGAAAGAGTTTTTAAAAAAATGTGTATGAAACATCAAAATAGGAATTCACTTGGACCTTAAACCTAAATTAAAAAAAAATGAAACATCAAAATTGGAATTCACTTGGACCGTAAATCTAAATTAAAAAAAAATGTGTATAGCAAAGGTGAAATTCATTCAACCAACCACCTTCTTGACTCTTCAGTGTTGAAGAATTTACAGAACTGCTGCAGCCAATTCACTGAACTCATGCATTTTGTGATGTTGCTCTTGAAGTACTCATTTTGCAATGTTTGTTTTTCTTTGCCTTTCCTGCAGCCATTACCCATGGTTTTAACATGTGATTGTAATCTTATTGTTGTAAAATGGCTTTATCAAACAGACCCCCTTACACCCTGCTCCCAAAAATGCATTGCTATACAAGCAAAGAGTTATTAACCAAGGTCATAAAACATTTTCATTCCAAAAGTAAACAAACACAGCTTGAATGAATAGTACAAAAAGAATAGCACAAATCATTAGATAAGTACCTCTTCCAAATTAAGTGAATAAATTTCAACATTGTGTATATATATTTTTGTTTTTGTACACTAACATTTTATTTAAAACTCACTTTTGATGTCCTGTTTATAAATATTTATATTTATACCGGAAAAAAATAAATGAAAAAAAAAAAATAAAAATGAGGTTGTATTTTGCATCCTCTCTGAAAAATTTACGTTAAATTTTAGACTGTAGGTACACTTTGATAATGAAATATTGTGGGGACTTTCAAACTGAAAATTGGAAACTGAAGGATTTTTAACTTCATGCACTCTATTAGATTTTTAATTTTTTCAATTGGTCTTTTGTCCCTTTTGTGCGTAGATGGGTGTTCAACAGTTTGGATCAAGACGTAAGATAATGAGGTCTGTTCATGAGATACATAAACTGAAATGGGAGAGAGGAAGCCTGAGAAAACCCAGTAGCAATGTCCTCAGGTGAGTTGAAAAGTTTGTTAATAAAAGAGTAAAGAGGGTTGCGGCCATGGCTTGCATGGAATGTGAGAAAAAATTACTGACTTGTTTGGGGGAGGGGGGGGGGGAGGGGGAAGGAGGGAGAAAGATCAGGAGGAATAACTTTCTTAAAGGGACTAGCAATCTTTTAGTGGTCAAAGGATGTAGCATTTTACTGATATTTTCTGTCTTGGTTGGTATCTCATTTGCATAGATTGTGATTTTGCTCAAGAAATGCTTTCTCCAAAATAGAAACCAGTTCATACTTCAGTATAGCCTGATAAAGATATGAAAGGTGAACACTGTTCAACTCTGAGCTATGTCTGTGAATGACCTAGAAGAGCGAGGGATGACCATACATGTTTCTTATTTTTATGTGAAAATGTGGAAGTGGGAACCAACCTTTATGAGAAGAAGAGTTAGTCAGGCAACATGGAACAACCACATGTATCTCAAAGTGCCCTTTATTTTGAGGATAAAGGATTTTGTTTGTGAAGTTGAATAAAGTTGAAGTTGAAGAGTGTGAAATATTCCAGCCCCCATGTAATGACCTCAAATACATCTAACAGAAATTGCTAAGATGGTTAAGTCACTTTGTGGCATTGCAATTAGTCTAGACATGTGCTTTGGTATTGTCACTGTGTGTTTTTGTATTTTTTAACAGCCAACAAGAATCTCTTGCAATATTAGACAATGTGTCCAGGCACCTGTCTTATGTCAACAGCTGCCTGGAGTACATGCACACCAACTGGGCCAAGCATGGCACCCTCACTGACCCCCAGCAGGATGGTATCACATTGGGTCACCTCTCAGATCTGACTGATAAACTACTTCTAAGTACACCAAAGCTTCATAATAGTGTCACCATTTTGAAGGGGGATGTGAAAAAGGTTTGTTGATAATTTGAAAGATTTAAGCCTAAATTTAGTTTTGATATATTAAAGAGGAAATTAATTTAGGCAGTCTGGTAAAATTTGCATTCCATTCCTGTTTATGGTTCATGAGATCGAACTATATGAAGTATGTGCATTTTTCACCTATAGTGAACTCAAAGAAAGTGCAGGGGAATCATAGCCTCACATTAATAAAAAAATGTTATGCTATTTATTAAACTTGGAAGAACCATTTTTTCTTGTCCATAACCTGTTACTTTTGTAACATGAAAGCCTTAAAGGCATGGGAAATTTTGAAACGAAACATTTCATATAGTTCACGGTAAACAGTATGTCTATCTATGTGACAGTTAAAAAAAAAAATAGATTGGAAAAAAAAAAAAAAAAAAAACACAAAGAGATGCTTATCCATGTGAGAATGACGTTATCTGCTAACATCTCCAGAACCAAATGTAGTAGTTGAATGGAAATTTCACCAGAATTTTTAGATTCACTCTTTCCTCTACATATCAGATTAAATTTTTGCTTGAAAAATATTCCTCTACCATAACCAGGTGTAACAGCCTCTTTACTTTAGGAATTATGAGTTGCATAAACGATAAATAAGCCTCTCTCAGCATACAGGAATTAGAAACACACATGTTCAAAGGTAGATTATGAGAAAAATTAAAACCAAAATTTCAGTTGCATGTTGTCCGGACCCAAAACCACATGGAAAAGTCCTGCTTTATTTTTGCAGTTGATCTGAAAAAGAGTAATTAAAATATCTTCAAAATGGTTTTTTGGTGTGGCTTTTGTTTTGTAGGTGTTGTTGTGTAGTTTTTTATCTCCTGATTTAGGGATGTACTCATGTGCAGTCCAAACTGCTGATTGGCTATTTGGATTGAGAGAGCCGCTAACCATTGTTAAGTGAACATTGTCATCTGTGGATTACTTAAAATGGGAATTATTGTCTCATAACTTGTACAAATTTACTTGAATGATAGTACCATTTAAGTGTGCAAATTTTACTTAAGTTCCTAACAGATGACATACAAAAAGTTTGCAAAGGTGGAAATAGGTTTAAATGATGAATCATGTATTTCTCATAATGTGAATAAGGCATCCCTCACTAACATTGTTTACACAGAATGTTAATACAGTGTGTGTACGTTTAAGCCTAATTTCTTCTCTGTTCAGTTTGGACTTTCTTAAGTAGCTTTGCATGTACTGATATGCATCATTTTGATGTGAGAAACTTGAGAAATTTTAAAAAACAAAAAATGTTCAGTAAAAACGAAGTGGGAGGGATAATGATTTACATATTATTCCCCGTCATGTCGTATTTTGTCTGAATTTTTTGAAATTTCCCAAATTCAGCATCAAAATATACAAGCAACAGTAACCTGGCAGCCATTTACTAGGCTTACATTCATTTAACACTAGTGAGACTTTTGGTCAGGTGATTCTCTGTCCAAATGTGTAAAACAGGGTTCGTGTTGTTTTCAAAAAACGGTAGCAACTTTTCATAGGAAATACATTTTTTTAAGATGCCCCAAAATATTTGGTCGTAAGTCATACAATTCCTGTCCTAAATAACCATGGCTATGTGAAACCTGCTGTTCAGCCTACACTAATTTACATATAATGCCGTGTGGGAATTCTACATGCTTATTGTACTTTCTATAGGCCTAAGTGCTAGTTTTACGTAATTTGTTAGTTAGTTAGATGAGGTTTTACGGCTCAGTTTCTAACCAATTGGTTTAAGTCGAGCTGGCCATGGCCTTTTTTCCAGTTGTGGCTCACTGGCTTGTTTACGTAAATAAAACTATTGGGATGTTATAATATACAGGATTTGAAATATATTTGAATGCCAATGGAAAGAACATGGCTGGTATTAAGTAAGTTTTTATTGAACTTTCTGTTGCATTTTTGGTCGTAACAATTAGTTACACTGTATTTAAATGTTACGACGGAACCTTTATCATGGTCGTGACTATACAATCAGCGGTTGTAAAAATTGCTATTTCTGTGTAACACACAGACCCTGGTGTACAAGGTCTTTGTTTTGAATGCAGTTTTATTTGCTGATTGCAGAAAGCATGGAGGAAAACTACTAAAAATGGAATGAAAATGGTAGGACTTAGTGCTGACTTGTGATTTCACATGTCAGTCCTGTTAATTTGCACTAATGGTCATGACTGGTCAACTGTCCTGGATAATTCCACGTGCACCATTCTCCCCCACCCTCCCCCTTCCCCTTCCCCTTCCCCCCCATTGCAGCAACTGCCCCACAACAATTTCCATTGGCCAGATTCCCCTGGACAATTCCTACCAAAGACAATTGCTCAAATAATTTGCACAACCAGAAAATAATGAAAGTCCTGGGTAGAAATAGTCTGGTGAGGAAGGGGCCAGGGGAGTGGGGGGAGGAGGGATTGTTGGGGTGGAAATTGTCCAGAAAGTGTCATCTGGGAACTTAATATTATCATTACATTGAAAGCCTCTTTTATTTCTTTTATTTTCTCCCCACAGGCTTGTAAATGTGCTGGAGCAGTGGCAGCAGACCTTATAACTGATCCCGACAGCCAATCGGGACTGCTATCTCGTTTCAGTTGGATTCTCTTTATTTTCAGTGGAGCTGTAGTAGCATCTGCTGCCCTCTATAAGTGGTACCCTGAACCATTCACGCTTCCATCTAGGTGACCCTCATCCTAATGTCTGGTGTGAATACTACTTTCAAAATCTTTGAGGTGACTCTTTGTGTGTTCAGTCTGCTAGATGAAAGTATGTGAGGATAAAGATCATCATGGTGGGATGAAGCATTGGGAGAGTCCGTCTTACCTCTAGGTTGCAGTTTACAACCATCCCATGTGTATTTTCCTGGCCATTTTATTACATGCTAAACATGTAACTTACATGAATTTTTAAAGGAGTGGTTCAAGTCTAGAAATTGTTACTGTTCTTAGACATAACAGGGTTAACCTTTCTCTCACCCTGCTCTCAGTTTGTAGGACAGTCTTTATAGGAAGTCTCAACATTTCTCTAGATCCTTTAATCACCAGTGTGAAGCCATGACGTCACTTTTTCTTGCTTCAAGTTTCCTCTTGGTAGAAAAGGGATAATTTCTGCTAATATCTTAAGAAACCCTTATAAGACTTAAGAAAGATGCATTAGAGTGCTTAAATAAACTTTCTCTCTATAAATATATCAAAAGCAGGGTTGCCAGTTGGCATTTTCAGTACTAAATTTGTGTAAATTTGGTAGAAAAAGTCTCGTTTGTCATTGAATCTTTTTGATATAGCAGTGTCCTTAGAACCCAAAGCAGACAAATGCTGTGACATTTAATCTCATTATCATGGATTAGTTTCTTGGTGACATTTCCTTCAGACATATCGCTGTTTTTTGTGACCTTTTTAATTGATGGTTAAACACAGGAAGTAGCATTTTTAGTTATTTGGTATTTAAGTGAAAATTAGAGTTGGTGATGCTGTATCAAGTATAAATTGGCATGTGGACAATTCTTTGCACATTTTTCTTTATACAACAAACATCATGAGTCATAGTGTAAAATGTTTATCTTTAATACATATAAAGAACAGAGTTCGCATTTTTTGCAAGTGAAGGCTTTAAAGGATGTCACAGGCTCACAAAAATTCTGTCAGACCCTTAAACAGGACCAAGCCTAGCCCCCCCCCCCCTAAAAAAAAAAAAAAAAAAGGAGTTGGCAGCAACTCACAGCCTAAATATATTTAGGACTAGCCCTAGAGTTCTAAATACTGTTTACATCTGCACTTTGACATTCATTCAAACAATACAGTTTACCTTTGGTTGGTCAGCGATGACTTGTACAGTTAGTTGTGTTCCTAATTAAGCTTACACACACTCTGTTTGACAATATTGCCTAGAACACTACCAGCTCAGTGCAGGCTTCTGTGGCTCTGTCTTAGAGGTGTATTAGCATGGAAGTCTGATGTGTTACTTTCATGGTATAAATTGGAGGAGGGGCTTGAAGTCAACTTAGTAGAGAGAATTGTTACTGTCTGGGGGTGAGATCAGAGAGCCTTTAACTTGAACTTGTTAAAAAACATGCATAGACCAGGTAAGTTTTACATGTGGTATATTTCTCTTTATTTAGTTTTCTGACTTTAAAAGAGTTTAAATGGAAATGTGATTGTATCTTTTGGCTGCATTTCATTGCCAAATTTTCTATTTTGTTGGTTTTAAGAGGCAATATGGAGACCTTTTTGTACTTTTTAGTACTATATTTATGCTAGACTGTACCTGTGTGTATAAAATAATTTATCATTTGAATTCTTCAATCGTTTTCTCAGTAACAAGTTGTGGGCTGAAATAATTTACATGACAGATAGCTCATGAGATAGTTATATTTATGCAGTATAAAGATGCTATATTTAGGCATCACAGGGAAGGTTCCTTAATACAAGCTTCTTCACTGGCATCACTGTGTTGCAGGTCTCAATTTTTATTGCCAACCTTTTGATCCTCCGTAACTGGTACTACTGCCAAGGGTAACAAAATGTGCCCTTTCCATTAATACACCCACCGTACATGAGGTATGAAGGACACCACCCATTGGACAACTGCCTCAGGACAACTCACGCACTGGACAATTCCCATCCTTGACAGTTCAGTTCCAAATATGTGACGAGGGGGGGGGGGAAGAGGGGAGAGTTGTCTGATGAGTGATTGACTGTCGTGGGTGGGAACTGGCTGCATGGAAATTGTCCGGGTGGGAACTAGCCAGGGGAAATTGTCCAGGTTTTTAAAATGGCCTAGGGGGTTGCCAGGAGTAAGCATCATGGGGTGGGGGAGGGGCAGATTGTCCAGTCGCAGCTGATGTCACCCCAAGAACCTCTGTCCATGATGCCATTGACACAGTTGAAGCACAAATTTGGCACAAATTTTGTATTAAGCAAACTTGTCATGTGTTAATGTAGAAGGTGGATCCATTTAGTGGAAGGTTAAACATATGAGTTCCCTTCAGTGCTAAAGTTTAGTGGGTGTACATACTGCAGAGGGGATAGTTATCAAATGTAAACTTATTTTATGCTCTTTGCACTTTTTGCATAGTAGTGTTTGTTTGGTAGCAGTTTTTATTGCCCTTACCTATCAGTTGTTTACCCATGGGGACACAGGGTTTGCATATTTTTGCTCACATATGAAAATGCATCTCAAGGTAGAGATTCCTAATTAATATTGTACCTTTGAAGTGATTCATAATTGTGTATTCATTACAAACTAGTACTCTTGTCCCACATTTAGACTTTCTGAGCCCCTCCATGATCAAATTTAGGTCCACATTTTGCTCATCTGAATCTTCCCCCTCCCCCACTACCCCATGAAAAATTCATGGATGCAGGCCTACTTGTTCTTCTCACTGCCGTATTATAAAATTAGAATAAAACCCATCAAGTTTTAATAGAGACTTGGACAAAGTCATCATGATGTTAGTGAGAAATGTGGTGTTGCTTCAGGTTATTAAAACAGCTGCAATATTTGTAATGCGCCATGGCAGATCCGGTATTATGCCGGTAATAAGCTGTAGTTAATTAAAAGTAAGTATAGTGTTGTAATTCCTTAAAACTGGGTCATTTTGATTTTTGACCTGGCATTTTTGATGTCTTTAGAGATACGCGATAAAATAGACTTTTCTGTACAATTCAGAAAAGGGATGAACATTGTACCTGGTCTGCTATGATGTCATTTATTTTGGAAATTTTTGAATTTTTAAAGGGTCTGATTGAGTTGATATTGAATATTTTATGACGAGTTTAAAGGAACTTATTGCATCACAATGCTTCTAATTAGTTTCATAAGCCATTTATCACTTTCTATAATTACCGAAATTGTGAAAAATCGTAGTTTTTATGGGCTTAAGAGCTTGTAGCTTGTGATGCTCATCCAGTCCCTTGATCGACCAGCCTCTATGGAAATTACAACATGTATTTACAACTGCAGCCTTGTCTGATCACAACAGTTGTTCATAAGAGGAGTTGAGAGTCTGTCAGTCAAGTTGGTATAAGCTTCACTCATTAGTTGTATTTCAGTGAGGGTTGCATATGATTAATACCTAATGGTAAAAAGTGCCCGGTCACGAATTTGTAATAAATTATTTTAATCATTAATTACCCTATCATTACCGTTTCAGTTGTGTGTTAGATGTGGAGAATCTCTTAGTTTGACCATGTACCATCAAGATGTCTGTATACCTCAGCAGGTGTGACAAAAAAATCATGAAATTCATGAACCAACTCGATTAGTCTCTTAAAACTTGAGATCTTGTGTTATTTGTTTGACTTAATGCTACGGATTAGTTAATATCCAGATCACATTTTGTTATCTTTGAAGTGTCTATATTTTGTATAGATTGTGATATTTTCTGAGACAGATTTTGGAAATTATAAATGAAAAGCAAATATTTTTTGGTTTCTTTTATTCAAGTTTATGCATCAGAATGTATTGCAAGTATGTACGGGTGCCAATCATAATCTGATGGAAGCTGTGTAACTTTTTGATGATAGGCTAGAATTCATTGTGATAGGAAGAAAGTATTAGGTCTGGATTTGGCCCTTTAATAGCATCGAGGGGTCACTTTGGAAGGAAGAAGCCTGCATCATGGGATGATCAGAGGTATATCAAGAGTGGGACAGGATTATTTTGAATCTAAACACTGTTAGATGCAATTTGTTGGTATTTGGCAATGAGGGTGAGTGCGTAAAAAAACATGTAGAGTCGTGCATTATTATGCATTGTGACCTTTCTGCGGTTTTGGAACTGGCCAGCCAACAGTGATGATTTATCTCTCAAAAAGGCCACAAGGGGAGGGGTGGGGTGGGGTTGGGGATTTACCCAGGTACATTGTGGAATGTGGAATTATTGGATGGGATGAAGTGGTATCAGGTTATCAAAATAAGTCCCCAACCTCTGAAGTGCAGCTTCAGGATCACCCCCAGAAATAAAGAAAGGGGTGATAAGGGCAAGGAAAGGGGTGATGGGAGAGCTGGGAAAGCCCTCAGTCTGGGTATCATTGAGAACCCTGGTTCTTTCTTTGAGAATTGTAGATGGAAGTGCCTACTGTAACATTGTCTTTAGGTCAGATGTGTAAAATTCTACAGATAAGACAAATTAAAATTGGGGTTTGAGAGTTTTCCTGAATGTAAGTCTGTTGCAAGCCACAAGCCTGCAAAGCCGGCCTCTGGCTGTGTCTGTACATCAGCAAGATCCTTTGAGCAAACCATATAGATGCCGCGTAACGCCTGACTTCTGATATTCCAAGTAGAAATGTGTTATAAGTGTAGTACGAATATTATTCAAAAGTGGAAAATATGATATGTTATCAAAAAAAGAAGTACAATTATAGCACGCTCGTCGTAATCTGTGCTATGATGGTGTGTGTGTGTGTGTGAGAGTGTGGCATTTTAGCTTGTAAACGCAGTATCTCAAGATGGGTTGCCTTGAGGGATCACATATATATGTAGAATTTAGATGACCTTGATTTAGTCCATGATCCCTAATTTTTGTTGGAGGTCAAAGGTTATTTAATTTGGAGTCACAAGGGGTCCAAAATCAACCTTGTAAACAGCATGTCTCAGGCATGGAAACTTTGATGAATCTCATACTTAAGAGGAGGATGCCAGGTACCCAAATTGAGTAGATGAACCCTATCGTTTTTGTGGAGGTCAAAGGTCATTTGAGATCACTAGAGGGCAACCTGCAAAACATCTCAATGAGAGGAATGTGTAGATCTTATATTAAGCATGTGAGTGCTTCCACAGTATACCATCTCTTGTAAGTTCTGGTGAAGATCAATCTTCAGAGATCATTTGACGTATGCTGGAGGTTGCGAAAACCTTGAAAACTGATTAAACACGCATGACACGTTTGGACCTTACATCTGGCATGCAAAGTACCGTAATGCCCAAAATTAAAAGCAGGAAGTCGATTTTGAGCATGTTGTTTTACAATGAAAAAAAATCTGTTTAAGTAAATTGATTTTTAATCATTCTGTACCGAAATGAGTAAACACAGTAATTTATATTGTAAGATTCAGTTTGATTGCAAAGCACTCAAATGACATTTTAGTGGCAAGATATAAGAATAAAAGCAATTTTACTATCTGGTTAATATTGTCTTTGTGGCTTCATGCTTCCTGTGGCAATGTAACTGTACAGTGGAACGTGCTAACCAGAAGCAACACTGTCGCTCTGTGTTAGCAATGCGTTGTTGTGCATATGTCACGGGCAAGTAATCCTGTAGCATAAGCATTACCATGACCGCACTTCCTTCCTTGATTCAGTAAGTAAAGCCTCAGGGAAAGAACGAATGAAAGTATTAAAACACCAGGGTTATGAACTTGTAAGTCAATTAGAAGGTTATGTGAATTGACTGTCAGTAAAGGTGCCAGAAGCTCTGGTGCAGTCTGCTACCATTGCCCTTTTAATACAGCGTGGGCGATCGGGTCCTTTTTAATAGAGAAAAATAGTTGTATCGTAGCTGAAAGGTTAGAAAACATGAAAATATGTTGAAACGGTTTTTCTTTTCAGTCTATATTTATTTCATGTGATATACAAATTACAGCAAACCGCGGAAGAAGCCACTCGACAGCTGCAAATCAGTAACCATGTGGACAGTGTGCCACTTATCGTTGGTGCATGGACCGATGAAATTTGAAGCTGTGAAAGCTTCTGTAATAGGGTGGTGCCTCCCCTTGACACTTCGCACAATGTCAGTTTCTATAGAAGAAGGATGCAGTGCAAAACAGTGCCTAAAATACCTTCAATTTTCTTTATTCTGCACAATTACTTTCATTTTCTACGACATTTACGCTGCAAACTAAGCGCATTCCTTCGGCAACATGGTGTACACTGTGCTCCAAAGTTTTTAAGGTAGTATATCCATCAGATAACGAATCTGGTGTATAGGAAATCTCTTGAATTAATTCGTGTTACCTGTGGAGCGAGTCTTTACAGACTGTTTGCGCAGTCTTCCGTAGTTTAACAAACCAACAACTGTTTATCTCACTCATTGACTGATTTAGAGACACTACGGCCAGCTATGCAGGGTATGCATCTAGGATGCTGCATGCTTGTCGTAGAGATATTGCCGCGTATGGTGAACTTGTAACTTTTAGTATAAGAAACAAATAATATGGAGTCAACTTTGTGAACATTTGTGTGGAAATTTGTGAGAGTCACACAAAGAAATACACTATGAAACACCGGCGTATCCAGGGGGCCCAGCACGCCATGGCCCCCCATTGAAAAATGAGGAAAAATAAAAAAAAACGAAAAAGGGGAGAAAAAAATGAAGACAGAAAAGAAAAAGAGAGGCGAGAAAAGAGGAACTTTTTTAAATGATCCAAAAAGACGTTTAAGCTATAGATTTCTGTGGGGGGGGGGGGGGGGGGGAGGGGTTTTCGACCGGGGGGGGGATCC
>WURT03025849.1:0-15549 GCA_009936505.3 Holothuria glaberrima | reverse complement strand
TTATATAAAATTGGGCAAAGACATAATGCTTCTTACCTGTCATCCAAATGATAATATAGAGTATGACGCCAAGCACTATACATCCATCGGATTTTTACTAATTTTGAACGAAAACTCTAGACGAATGGCTTCCAGTCTGATAGCCGGTATAGCAAAAGTAATGAAGGACTAAAAAAGGGCAGTTGAGAATGCTTTTTGGTCGTAGGTGTATTAACAATCACCATCTATACCGAAAATGGCTGCGCGTGGAGCGCTCAGTATTTTTTTTTTTTTTTGTATAGCGTCAAATACGTACTTTCAACCTTCAACAGTATGCTACAAATTAGATTCCTAGGTCGAGTCATACCAAAGACTTTAAAAATGGAACCTGCCGTTGTGTGTGAGGCTCCGCATAAGCAATAGAGTAAGGGGAAACAAGCCATTGAGCCACAACTGGAAAAAAGGCCGTGGCCGGCTCGACTTGAACCAATTGATTGTAAACTGGGCCGTTAAAACCTCATCTAACTAACTAACTACAAATTAGATTGAAAGATCCCATATTGATGCGAGGCCCTACATATGTTTAGAGATGTATCTCTGTTTTTCTGAAAGTGTTGTGATCGGAATAGTTCCATGTATAATTACTTTAATAATGGTAATGAGATGAAGCGCAACCCGTGGTGCATGCGCGCGAAGCGCGCCGAAATTTTACACTAAGATGTCAAAGGACAGTTTTAATTCAATTTTACGTGAAGAAAATGATATCTGGTATTATTCTCACTTGATCCAGTTGGAATATAGATAAAAAGTTGACAGGCTCAGTCGGAAAAATATGCTAGACTGAGGAATCAGAAATTCCAACTGATTTTCAGATTTTCCGACTACCGTCGCTCTGACGAACTTTGGGGGGGGG
Source organism: Holothuria glaberrima (assembly GCA_009936505.3). Taxonomy (NCBI): domain Eukaryota; kingdom Metazoa; phylum Echinodermata; class Holothuroidea; order Aspidochirotida; family Holothuriidae; genus Holothuria; species Holothuria glaberrima. The sequence continues at coordinate 14,657 of WURT03025849.1, read as the reverse complement.
GGGTGAGACATCCCCCACACCCCCGGTCGCGACGGCCCTGTCTGAATGTTTATGCGAGAACAACTGTCTATTCCATGGCAACCGACGTCCATGCGCTGAAAGAAATAGGCTAGTTAGCTAAATATGAGACAAGAATTTCTGGCAGAGAATCAAAAAGCTATGGGGGGGGGGGGAGTAATAACCCCCTGCCCTCCTCAAGCCACGCCACTGTTCCACTTGTTCAACTGTTAGAATAGCCCGTTTCCGATATTCGCCCTAGCCGAGAGACACCCCATCTGGAGTACGCAGGCTGTGACCCTTTTGGTCCCTTTTAAGCAGAGTATTTCATTTTTTCCAAGGAATGAATCAATAAATGCCGTCAAAATCTTTGGAGACTCACGTTCACCCATGTCAAAGATGTCTTCATCAACTTCTATGTAATATTTTTCACTTGAACACTCGTGTAACTTACATTGTGCAGTGATACCTTTAAACTGTCCTCACGGCTTTTTATTGAAAAGCATAATAATCAGTGTCAGTATAAAGGGCGATCAAACAAAGTGGGTCAAAGCAAATACTCTCCCGAGCCGTAAAATAAATCGATAACTTAACAAAATAAATACTTACGGGCCCAACTTGGCAACTTCCTTCTTCGTTGACTAGGTAAACATTTTGAAAGGCATGAAAAGGAAGGATAATCGAACCAAGGCTTCGGTGTGGTGGCGCCCTCTATTAATAATCAGCAGAGCCGTATATTTGGATAATCAGCTTTTACGAAGTTTCAGTTGGAAACTACAGTAGTGATAAAGGCGCAGTGCTCACAAACACTACTACTGAAGTTGGTGAAAGTAGGTCACCCTATTGTGAGCAAATAAAACGCCTGCAGCACGATGTCCCCTGATAAATATGCCATCCATTACAAGTGAAAAATCTTTGCTAAAGCTGGATTAGCATTAGAAAGTGGTCTTGCCAAGTGTAACAGACAGATACTCATCACCCAGACAGTTCCAATTCTCCCAACTAGATTCTTTCTAGCCTCATTCACAACTGTCTTTATCTTCTCCTTGTGCAGGCACAAACCTAGTAAGTTGCTTTAGGTGATATTCTGATGGGCACACAAGGCCCTAGCTAACGTGTAATCAGAACACCCTCTGTGCATGCTGTTTAATATTCACTACTCTGCATCTTTTTGAATTTTCTAACTCTGAGGTCAATCAAAGAGGCAGTCACCAATTGAGACCGTTTGCTTTCCCCCAAGTTAAGTCATACTTGGGGTGACGAGTATTTGTATAGGAAGCAAGATTTCTACATGCTATGTTTTGGACCGCCTTCTTGAAGGAAGGATCTAAGGCCGGCGTGTTTGGAAAACGATTTGAGCTTCCTTAGATGCACTTTGGAGCAACAAATTGGAAACATTTTAAGGAAAATTACTGCAATTTCATGACACTTTTACAGAGGAAACAAATAAGGGGCTTTCATCCTTGGATCGAGGGGAGACCATACTTCCGCTACACCTCTTCTTTTACTGTGGAGCTTTAGTTCTCCTGCCCCGGGCGGTTCTTATTTTGTGCAATGCTGAGGTATAAGGGCAGCAACTATGAAACTATTTGAAGCAGGCGGTACGGCTTGTAAGCTTTTGTGAGTGGAGCTATAAGGGTAGGTTTGTTTGAACAATGTGTTCCCATAATGCATTTAAAAAGGGTGTATTCTTGGTATTGTCCAAAGCCGGGCATGTTTCAGTCATATAATAATAGAGCACAACAGCCAAATTAAAGGAGTTCACAGGATGAACTAGTTATATGTTATAACCCTCTCTGGCGGAATTTGCAATGTTTTCAACAGCATGACTGACTTTTTTGAATCTGAACAGGGACCTGAAGCGATCAACTGCTCATACTTACTCACGTAATCCCCTCCCCCTTTTGTGCAAGGTCTCGGTAAATTGAACTTCATCCCATGCATGGACTCGTTATTTGGCGATTGCAGCTAGTTGACAAGCACCTTCATTTCATTAGAACGTGTGGGGAAGTAAAAATTTACCAACTCTCTAAATGTAAAAGAGTGACTACAATGACCACTCTTTTATGGAGTGGAATTCGATGGAGATTCCACTCTGCTTGGAGTGGTAATTTTTTCTTATTGAGTAAAAATGTCACTCGAAAGAGAGTAAAAAGGCACTCGAAAGCAAGAGTGGTCACTGTTGTCACTCTTTTTGGTAGAATTTCACTCTTTATACTCTTTAGAGAGAAAGTTTTAAACAAGACTACTCCTGTCAGGGGGCGTCAAGCATATTCATAGGCGTGAAAAGCTGTTCGAGACGGGGGCTGAACGTTGGTTCGGATCCCATCCTGGGAGGGGTCTAATCTTTGGAAAGTTTTTGGATATTTGAGGGTTCTTGCAATTTGGTGCATCACTTTGGACAAAATTTACAGAAGAGACAAATAAGGGGTTTTCGTACATGGAAAGTGGGAAAGAGGGGGAGTTGAAGCATATTTCCGCCCCCACAAATTTCGTTGGGGCTGCATGGCGCCCCCACCCCCGCTTCCTACCCCCTTGACCATTCTAGATAGTATCACGTTCCCCACGAAATCTGCTAATGATTTCACGCTTGCTTTATAAATGAAGTAGTTCTTGTTTCTATACTAAAAACCTTTCATTCTCATTTCCTACTGTATATTGACCACTTCATTGTTTTAACGTAATTCCACAAAAATCTTCCAGTAGCAATTAATGAATCATGTCAAAAAGTGATTTTTTTCTGGATATTTTGAGTAAAATCAACGGAGGTGTCGTACGTGCCTTTGGGAGTTGGGGATCACCACATTTTTGTCAAGAGTAACGTTATTACTGCTTATCAAAATAAAGAGTTAAGTCACCGAAGAGGGCCTTTTTTTTAATTTGCATCCCGCCTCCAACAATTTTCTTTTGGTAAAGCCCATGAACTCACTGAACCTCGTTGCTTGTAACTTTCATCTGAAATTAAAGCTGGTCCATTGTTTCAAGGTCATGAAACAAACATCTCGCATGACAAACAAAGAAGTCTTCAAGTAAAAGTGGTTATCTTCGAATGAGATCTAGATTCGTGAATGTTTTAACTTCAGTAAAGGGAAAATGCAGCCCCCCAATATGAAGTAGTGTACCCCGGTACACTAGTTGAGGAATGACTCATATCAATAATGTGACAATATTTTTGTTACTTATTTCCTAACTTTAGGCAGAATAACTCATTGATTTACCCTCAATATTCAATGATTTTACAAAGGAACATTATGAAAATACGGTGAGAGAAATAAGAGAATCACTCCTTTGACTTTTCCCATGACCGACAGTAAATTTTGAACCTTATAAATTTTGATTCAAGCACTTGTTACCCTCTTAGTCTCAGACACTGAAGTTCACCAAACATAAACTGGCCAAAAGGGGAAATTGTAGAAAGAGTCAACGTTTTTACAGGAGATGTCCTCTCCTGACTTTACATGACAATAAAATTCATCAAATTGTATGAATGCATTTTCCGACCTTTACTCAGACAAAATATTAAGCAAAATTCAGCAACATGGGTGCAGGGTTGGTTAAATGGCAACCATGTAAACACAAAAAATATGCAAATATGCAATTCGATTTTTGAACTCCCAAAACTTAACTGTTGATCCCACCCCTATTGCATTATTCTTATTTTCATCCTCTTCACTATCCTCATGTTTGAGTGGAGAATAACTCAATGAAGTTCAACTATTGTTCAAACGGATCTTAATGTTCTTGACTTTCATGACAATTTTCACCTCAAAGGGTCTACCCTTATTATGACAACTCCTTAGAGTAGAGTTTTATCTGATGATCTTTCAATTTATCTTCCTACCCCCCCCCCCACACCCCTAAAATCGCCAGGGCCACGAGCGACGAAAGTCCTTTCATCGTGTCGCGTCACGACTGAATTTGACAAGGGGCTTCTGTGACTTTCTGAAGTACTCTTTGTCACAAAATGCTGTCTGTGGGCTTCCGTAACTATGAGAAGTTTACAAAGTTAGCCACATGTTTAGAAAGTTCGCTAAATGCAGTTCTACGTACTAGGGCAGCATATGTACAGTACGTAGACATCCGGCTGTGAACGGTCACCGGTGATTACATACAACACACTATACAGGTGCGTCATCACTGCACTGCACGTACGTCTGTACACACTGTACACCTGCACCGTACCAATGCAAGAAACACTCGATATCCCAATCCTTCAATTTTGACTTTGAGGGCATTTTCTCTTGGCAGGTGCTACTAAACTGGAATAATATACTGATGTTGTTTGACGAAAATTCGACCAACGTGGTAAAATATGACAAAGTGGTGAAAAAGAAGGATTCATAGAAGAAGGTAAAGGTTCGATTATTTGGCAAAACGCAACATTTGTTTACTTTATATTACTTTGCGGTAGTAGTAGGCTATCGATGTTTAAACCCACTTTATCCACTACAATACAGAGGGTTGTGTTCACTATGTACTTGACACAGCAACAGTATGCTTTGCTAAATGGTAGGTTGGGACTTGAGAAGGTGACATATAGGCCTAGGCTAACTAAACTGAACTACAACATTAAATTGAATGTCAGCAAGGGCGAGATTTACTACTTGTAGAATCTGAAGGTTTTAGGTTAATTGTATCCAAAGGAGGGGGCTAAGTAAGGGAGGAAGTACATTTGCCTGTGTCAGATGGATATAGGGACCTAGGCCTCAGGCCAGGGGTTCACAATTGGTGACTTTAAACTTTCTCGTGGTACAAAGCGTGCCTTATTTTTTATTTGACTGGTGGGCATGGAACATTAACGCATGTAGGCTATGTTAAGGTATAAGCGTTTATAGTTAGAAATTGGTACAGTGGGCCAACACGGTGGCACCGTACTAATGTGAAATGGTACACCAGGAGAAAAAGGTTGGGAACCCCAGATATAGGCCTATCTTACTTTGTGCTTAGGCCTATAGCTTGATTCATGTGTTTGTTATTCAGTGCAGGGAAATTTTTCAGTTTAGGGTTGTTTCGCCCCCTTGCCAGTTCGCCTCCACAAAAGCAGTTCCCCCAAGCGATAACCAGTTCGCCCCAAAAGACCTACCAGTTCGCCCCAAGTGCTGACCAGTTCACCTCCAAACTTACTGGCAATAAACCTAAACTTTGGGCATTTTTGTGCCTTTTCATCCTTTACGTTATGTCCTTTGTACTACTAGATATAAGCAAAGTCTCATATACATATTTTTTTATGTGGAAATATGGAATTTTTCATTTTACATTCATATTTTCCTTGAAGAACGCTTTATTTTTGTGCAGCAGCTCTTGTTTTTTGAGTCACATTTTCCCTCTTCTCTTTTATTATTGGCACCGCTTTCTTTTTTTTGAAATACCATTTCCTTATCATTTGCGTTCATATTTTCTTTACTTGATATAAACCGCAATAAATCACTGTGATACTAAATTTCAAGTAGCACAGAAATGTAAGTGGTGGTACTTCAGTTCGAGTGAGTCCTCTAATCAATTTGTTTTCCACAACTCATGATATTTTGTTGCTGTAATCCTTAAAAAAATCTATAAATGAAAAACAATGTCAACTGCATTTGAAAATTGAAAACTTTTTAGACTACGTAGTGTTAGTAAAATCGAGAGAATGAACTGGTAGGTACTTGGGGGCAAAATGACTTCCACTTTGGGGCGAAATGGCAAGGGGGCAAAACAACCGGGTACCAATTTTTCACATATATAGGCTTGGTGGATGGGTACTACAGTACCCAAGGTGTGACCCAGGCAGTTTAATACTAAAAAAGCACAAATGACAGGACTCGTTTGAACCTGAATATGCTGGAAATGCCACCTTTAGTTATTAAACTTGTATGGATGCATTTCATACTTGGTTATGTTGATGTTGCATGTTAAGAGCAAGAGCTTGCCATTATTGGTGTAGGTTGGAGGTCATCTGCAGCAACCAGGATTAAACTGAAAGCCTTGAAGAGGGATTTGCATCATCCCAAAAGTATGACTTTAACCTGGGAGTAAGCACAAGTCTCAGTTGGCGACTACTCTTTGATTTACATCAGAGTTAAAAAATTCACAAGATGCAGAGCAGCTCATATTACTCAGCATGCACAGAGGGTGTTTTGATTACACATTAGGGCCCTGTTACTCACCAGGATATGGCATTAGGCAATAAATTATGTTTGTGTCTGCACAAAGGAGAATCTAAAGATAGTTATGGGTGGAACTAGAACTAACTTACAGTAGTTGGGAGAATTGGAAGTGTCTGGGATGAGACTATTCCCCCTTTAAATAAGATATCTCAAAGGAGAAAGCATAGATACATTTCATCATTGGTATGTGAGTGCTCAATGTCAAAAGAATGCTGGTTTGGTGGTCAAAGGTCATTTTAGGTGTCAGGGGTCAAACTGATTATGTAGTATCTCAAGGTAGGAAGCTTGGATACATTTTATTGGTTAGTACCATGTGGATGCATGTATTGAGTCGAAGAACCCTAATGTGTTTGGTAGAGGTCAAAGTTCATTTGGGGTCACCATTTGTCAAAACTCTGAAAAATGTTGATAACACAATATCTCAAGGTAGGAAAGAAGGTAATTTTCATGCTTCATGTAGAGATGCGTAAAATGAAGTCGATAGCCCTAGTGGTTTTGGTGAAGTGTAGGTCATCTTAGGTCAACATAGTGAAGTAGCAAGACTTTCCAAGAATTCGCAGTGTCAAAGATAAACATCACGCTGGATGTTTCCAATACATTACAACCAAATTCAACATACTAAAAGAAAAGGCTAATGAAGGTCGGTGTACATTGACCTCCTTGGTACTGCACAGTTGGGAACATGGGTATGTATGTGTACAGTAAACTTCTGTAAAGCAAGGAATGGACAGGGTGGATGATAGCTGTGTGTAAAAGAAAGCTTAAAACATCATTTTTAGAGCATCTGTGAAGGGGATCTTTGACTATAGTTGTCAGCTTAAGACCAGTGCTGTGCAGTGTGACCAGTTGATTGCAAATGTGCCTAAAATTTCACATGTGACAAAATGTGACTAGTTAGGTGCCAGTACCACAGTAGGCCCCTATGCGAAGCATGCTACACATGCTAAAGCAGTCAATATTTTCATGACATGGTTCATGCTGCATGAAGCAACTAAGTTTGTTCAGGAATTACAGCTCAAAAATATCTTGTCCAAAATCATGTATAATTTACAATAATCCCTTTTCTTGGGTGATATGTGCTGTTTGACATCATACCTCCCCACTTTGCTCCAACTAAACTAGTGCAATTGAATTCAAGTGCGGACATACCTTAAATTGACTGAATTAAGTCTGATTTCAAGAAACCACTTTGACGATGTTTGTTCAGGATTTTACTGTGATTTCTCTTGCATACAGTTAAGTCAGTGAGATGCCCCATTGGCTCACTGTATAAACCTTTGAAGCAATGTTCTTGCAAGGATTTTCTCGCACACAGTTGTAAGTCAGTGGAGAAGTCCCATTAACTCACTGTATGAGAAATCATTGAAGCCACATTCATGAGTGAGTCCTGCAATGAAACGACAGAGCAGGATATCGTGCTCTATGAATGCAATAAAATTCATAACCTTAAATCGAATTCTTCAATGATTTAGTCCCAAAGCACTGTGAAGCATATAGGTTAGGCCTAAAGGTGAATTATATCAATGCATGGCAGGTATGTACACATGAAGCACATGTGCTTACAATTATCGATCAGAGTTGGATCAATCAACATTGATGTGGTTACCGCAAGGTTTGCATTTATTGTAAACCAGTTGAAAACTGCTGGGCGCAGTTTGTTCTTGTTTAGCAGTCAGTGGCTACTAATTTTTCTTCTTCTGTACATCACTGCTTAAGATGTGCAATAGAACTTTGGGATGAAAACCAAAGAAATCCTACCACAGACTACTGTAGTAGACTTACAATATTTGGCACAACATTGTATTCTTGACGCATCACACTTAGATTATCGCATCTTGGCACTCATAGAATATGAGAGAGAAATTACAGCCTATTGTACAGATTAATTCTGGACTGTTTTGCTCATATTGACAGTGACATTAGTAGAATCCAGCTCATTACCCACACCCAGCCTTCCCAAGCCCATAAGTGTTAGTACATGTTATATGTTGAACACTGTTGAATGAATTTGATGTGATGTTATTTGGTTTAAGGTTAACAGCTCATGGACCCATGCATCTGATCCTTTTTCAGAGCAGACATGAAAAGAGACACTATGGTATCAATCCATGACCTCGTGGGGTACTTACTATATGCTACAAAGTGTTTCCCTTTAAAATTGTAATGAAACTTATTCCCAATATGACTTTGAATTGTCAACACAAATAAAAAAAATTATGAAACAGATTTGCAGAAGATATCATTTGAAAAACTTCCAGCAAAGACCAGGTGGATATATTTACCAGTGTTCTGTGAAAAGCATTGCAAAGGGCATCTTCCAACTTTTATGGTTCACCTACAGCTCAGTACTGTAGGCTAAGTAATCCTTCAGAAAAATGGTGAGTTTTGTAGATCTATGCCAGTGACCTTAAACATACCCTCAGCCTGGTTTCAATTAAAGTTTTATACAATCTAATCATCAAATGCAAAGAGATTTTAAGTACATGTATGTGTCATCATTTTGTCATAAATACTGACAAAACCTTTGCAAAGTGCCCCATTTTGTTGCAAAATTGCGTAAAGTAGAATCCTCCAGAGAAGTAGCTTATCAGGTTATCCTGGAGAGGTTTTCTGTACCCTGATGTCATTAGTGCGGTATAGTTGGTAAATTGCAACTAAACCCGTGTTTATATTTGTCCATGAATGATGTCATGCAAGTGTATTACATTGTTTCACAGATTCCCAATTATGCAGCTATGTGTACCATATGCTTAATGTTCATGTGCCATATGCTGTAGTGTGGGCCCAAACTCCTCCGACTTGAAATGTTCTAAATCCTCAATTTTTGCCCAGTATCCCTTAATAATCGAGTAAGACACATGTTTAGGCGATGATTTCTCTTACAAGGACCATAAATAATGAGAATAGACAGAGACTTTCTCAAATGTTTTGAGCATTTGTTGCAAAGATGAAACATGCAGCTAAAATTTTGAACACCATCATGTGTGTTAGAGCAGCGCTGAGCTCTGTTGAGAAGCCTGTCTACACGATCATACTGTACATTTGTTCATGAACATCGCCATGCATAGATGTATGATGAAGTTTTGAACAAATGTATGATCATGTAGACTGAGCTTAACCTTTGATAGAGCATTACAGCCTACATGCATGCAGTACATTATGCTGTAGATAAAATGTTTTACCCACTTCTGTACATGTTGGATTTGGTCAACGTTAAAATTCAGGTTTCATTTCTTTAATAGCTGAAGCTTAAAGGGAGAATGCAGTCACCCCAATAAAGAATTGTATAGTAGACTATCCTATTTCCTAAATGGCTCTTGAGAATCATGTGACAGTATTTTTCTCACTCAGTTGTAAAATTTACGAGGAGCAACTGCTTGGTTTACCTTGAATATGCAATATTTATGTTCTAAAATATCATGAAAGATACTTGGAAGAGAAATAAGAAGAAATGTGTGACATTTAGCTATTGTTTCAAAATAAGTTTGGGGCGACTGCTTATGACCTTTAAACAGTGTGTGGGTTTTTTCTTAGCATTGTACAATATGTATACTTAGATATGGTTGTAAGTATGATAAAGGAAATATGAATTAATGTGAACATTTTGGAGTATGTTGTATCTCTACTAGCCTATATACACATTTGTGAATTTAGCAGAATGCAAAAAGTCAACCATGTATTCTTCAGTTCAAATAAGAGAAGTGTTGATTAGGTTAATATCATAGTTTGAACTTCAGTGATTCACATAGTCCTTAATAAGTGTCACATTGCTCATCATTGGTTTCTTTGTGTGGGATTGTTGCCGAAAAAATTAGTTTAAAGATTATTGCAAGGCCTGCAAGGTGTATTTTTTTGAACACTTATTGCATTATGTCACATGGAATATGCAACTTCCTTGCACAGAAAGTTAAAAAATAATACTAATGTAAATGTTGAGTACAAGCATACATTATAGTACGAAATAAAGCAATGGTAAGCTGGTTCCTAGTCTTCCAGTTTAACAGTTTGTGAAGACTTCTTACCATGAGGAACATTGACCCCGTTTTTGTGGACCTTGTTTTGTTTGTAAGTTATGCTGATTTATAAAAATTAGAAGTTAATCTTTGCCAGGTTGGAAACCTTCCCCATCACCCTCTTTCACAACCAACAGGTCTTCACACTTTGAGAATTTGCCTGCCAAATAATTTGTAAAATTTTTCGAATGCATTCAGGTCATAAAACCTTACAGTCTTGTGGAACTTAAAGAATGCCAGGTGTTTTAAACTTTGTTCAGTAGACTACATGTAGTTTGCACTGGCAAGAATGTCTCCCACAGTGTATTAATACTTGCCCGAGGGTAGCACTCTCTCTGTGTAAGATTGTAACATCGGAACTGACTTGAACTTGCTCCAGTTAAATCCTGCATTATATGGTTAAATCATTAAACAGCTGATTCCAAACCTTTTGAGTGTAAAACAAAAAACCAGACTATCAAGCTTACTGGAAAGTTGTTACTTTTTTGTAATTTATTCTCTGTAAAACCACGTTATGGATGGTTTTTTGTGACCCTTGTTTAGTTGCTGTAAAGATAAGGTAGGCATTACCATTATACTCCAGTTTCAATTTTTCTGGTGGAGCTAAGTACTTAAAAAGTTGTCACTAAATAAGTAAAGGATCTTTGTTAGTTTACTATGGAACTAGATTGGAACTGTATTATACTGCAGCTTGATGTACAAAAGAGGTTGGCTGAGGTTGCAGCATCTATTTGTGACAGTTATAAAGAACTTTTGGATTGCTCTGTAACTTGCTAGGAAGTGCAATTTTTGACGCATTCAAATACTTCCAATTTAAAAAAAAATAATGTTGAAAAGTCTTTTCAGAGGCTTTATGCCATACCACAGACAGTAAAAATTTTCCCTACTATTCTTTTACCCCATTCTCCAATTTAAACCATGGAAGTTCTACCTTCCATGTTAAAAAACAAATACATGTCTAGTACACCTCCAAGACAGAGCCCCATGCAGTAGCCTGCACTGAGTTCAAATGGCTCAAGGTCATATTGACACACAACTGTGTGTGAGCTCAATTAGGAACACAACTGAATGACTATACAAGTCATTGACCAACCAGAGTGGAGCTATCGTTTGAATGAATGTTTATCAAAGTGTAGTCACCTGTTTTATTTAGAACTTTTGGGCTACATTTGGGAGATGTCATAGCCCTTTTAAAACACTTCTTTAACTCATTTGCTGAGGTAAATGTGAACTGTTTTGACATTTTTACTTTCACAGTGTTGGTAAACATTTGTTCGGAGATATTAAAATAATCGTTTACTAGGCATCAGCAAGTACAAAGCATTTTTATATTGGTGTAAGGTTGTGCTCAAATAATAAAGAGACCACAGTCAAAAGGGAGGGACTGTGGAATACTTTTAGGCCTTCATCATGCTGTTGAAAATTAGCAGAAAGAAAATGAACTTGGAGTTTAAACATCAATCATAAACTGCATTTAGTATGTCAGAAATTGGCAGTTAACAAAAAAGAAAAAAAAAAGAAGTTTGTACCATATTTACCTGCCAAATAAATCTGACTTGGACCTTTTGTACATTTTTCAATTAATTTGTGCCCAGTAGGTCTTTGTGTTGAAGTGTCAAGTATCCTTACATAAACACAAATTATTTCTGTAGGGGAGGAGTTCCACACCTACACTACACCTATATTTTGTAGGTCAATAGTGGGAGTGAGATTATGACATCGACATCATATTCTGTGAGACTGCCCAGTCATCAAATCCTAGGCAGTACCACTGTTGCTAAATGAAAAGTGCAATTCTATTCCTGAATGGAACATAATAACAGCCATTTTAATGGTTGCACAGAAATTTACATTGCAATCTTTGCCACGAAATTGCACAATTTCATGTGAAGTTTTCAGAAGTCCCCATGATGGGAGGGGGAAGACCCACCTCTCCAACCTTTTAGGGCTGTCAGCGATTAGGGATTAATCGCTGATAATCACCCGTCAATTAATTGTTTAGTGAAAGACCACTTCCGATTAATTGCATGTTTCAAATCTACAACAATGCACTGCTTCAATTAATCGCGGATTAATTCCAAAAATGTGATTAAACGGTTAACTCATCAATGGCAAATTTACAGCCCTACATATTCCCCCCCCCCTCCTCCATTGCTGCTTTGCAGCTCACTCATGCCTTCACTACTCAGTGAACCCCTCCCCCTTTTTACTGCTGGTAGATTAGTGTGTCACATTATTTTGATATGTCAGGTAGTTTCTGCCCTGAGGTTTTATCACAATTAAGAGATTTATTGGGTACAGTTAATAATGGTACTTTGCCCACTCTTTGTACTGGGTCAATAACTGGAAGCCATTTCTTTTAATGATTCCTTTTCAAATGAAATTTCAGGGAGAAAGCCTGATACAGATCTATTCTTTAGCTTTCCATATGCTTTTTAAAGGTCATTGGCTGGTTTTCAAATTGACAAAAACCTGCACTTCCTGGAAGACTTGTGCCTTTGTAGTTTGTACAGTAGTTTCTTGTTCACTGAATTCCATCTATGCCCATTGGGTCTTTGCTTTAAAGGAATATAATCTCTCTTTCATGATGCATTCCTACTATTCAGTATTGAAGGGTTTGGGCAAACAGTGTACACAGCCTGTTTATAGTTTGTTTAATGTTAACAGGGAGAACTGAAGCTACTGAGAACTGGCCTCCACATTGGTCAGCACACTTAAAAGTTCGACTCCCAGAGCTTGTATTTATAAGGAAAGTTTACCACCAGGTATCAAGGTAAGAATATCCTCACTGCAGTTATGGCTCTTTGTAACATTAAGAATTGTTCAATCCCTGCAGTGTAAGTGCTTTAAGGTGTACCATAAAAGGTAATAAGGGGAGCTAGATTACTCTATCCTTCAGCTACTGAAGGATGAGAACAACAATGGTCCTATTCACAGTGCGAGTCAACTGTGTGTACAAAGTTGACGATGGCAAGCACTTTCATCTGACAGTAGCCTTCAGATAGAATTGGCTAAGAACCCTAAGCAGTCGCCCCAAAATTTGCTTTGAAAAATAAAGCAAACTCTTGCAAATCTCCTCTTATTGCATTACAAGCACCTCCGAAGATGTTTTGAACATAACTATTACAAACAACAGGTAAAGCAAGGGGAAATTCTCCTTGAATTTCACAATTCAATAACAAAAATATTGTCACATGATCAAAATAAGCCATTCATGAACTAGAGTTAGAGTGATGGGGCATACTAACTCTGATTGGGGTGATGGCTTTTTTTCCTTTAATGTGCAATTTCACAATCTACTTCACCCTTCATTACCTCCTATTTACACATGTAATCCCCACTTACCCGCAGTAAGTCCGTGGCAAACTTTTGATAGCACAGTGGTTCTGGGACATCATGATGTGTAAATAGGAGGTAAGTATTGAGGCTTGTTGATTCCCAAACCAGGGAGTTCAGGGAATTCTGAAACATGAAAGCTGTAGTATTGAAAGTAGATGACATCTTATATTGACATAAATTGGGTATCTTACTTATTCATTTCATTTCATTTAATTACTTTTGATTTATCACAACACCAATTTTCAAACAAATAGTAAAATCTTTAACAAATTGTGTGAAAAAAAGTGCACTTACTGTAGAAACCCTGAAGGGCTTTATTACAAGAAGTGACACCCCCTGAGGAAAACAAAAATGGACGATTACACATAGGAAAAGAATTTAGGCAAAATTATGTATTCTGTATACATTTGGAGAACAACCTTTGAAATCAGCCTGCACACTTTTTTCAAGTTATAGTTTTAAAAGCTTGACCCTACTGGGACTAAATCCTAGATCTATAGGATTAGTGATGTGTGTATTATGGTATTAGTCCACTCTAACCTTGCCTGGTATTAGAGTGAAACTTACACAAAGAGGGGTGCCTTTAGGTCAATGCTACATATAATCTAGGGTTAGGGGTGTCTTTAAGTACCGTAACTGTTATATTCACACTTAACTCAAGCTTAGCCCTCTGCAGGGTGCATGAGTCACAAAGACATATTTATGTGGTGTCTTCCGGCAATGGTTCAATTTTTATTTTCACAGATGTCAAAATAAAGTGAGAAATGTGAGAGTATGAGAAAGAAAGCTTAGAATATGGTACTTCCTAAGTTCTAGTTAGGCTTTAGAGGAATTCAACTTGGTGATGTCTAGGAAATAAAGTTATGCCAAAGTTTTTTCTTCTTTCTTTTTGATTCTTTGCCGAAGGCAGGCAAGGAATCTATGTCATGGTGATGTCGTGTGTGTGTGTGCGTGTGTGTATGTGTATTTGTGACACTGTGACACTTGTTGTAATCGCGATATCCCAAGGTAGAAAGGACCGACACTTTTCATATTTGGTATGTAGATTTTTCATGTTGAGAGGAAGTTACCTATCGTTTTTGGCAGAGGTCAAAGGTCATTTGAGGTCACCAGAGGTCAAAGTCCGAAAACCTTGTAATCGCGATATCTTGAGATAGGAATG
>WURT03025828.1:0-15550 GCA_009936505.3 Holothuria glaberrima | reverse complement strand
ATAACATTACACCCAGTTGACAGGTCCCTCTCTGTACGTCACAAATTTGCATAAGTAGCTCATGTTTATTCATGATGAAGGTGAAAAGCAGTAATTGTCTTGTAAAATGGTCAATATGTAATGGATTTTAATGGGAATTGCAGCTATTTTTATCATTTTTAATGCTTTTTACACCAAATAGGTAAGCATCACATTTACCTGTCTATGCAGACCTTTAACTACCCACCTAGTGCAGAAATGCACACATGGGGATGTGCCTAAAAAAGATAACATCATGTCATGAAGGAAATTCATAGCAGTCGTCCTAGTGTACAGTAGTATTTGAAAATCAGGTGAACGTATCCCAGGACTTGATTAACTTCAGAAATTATCTTTCATAACTTCTCACATTACTGTTACTTAAAGGTTGCACATTTAGCTAAGGGATGGACTTGTGTTGTGTAAATGTTACAGTTCACATGTGAATATCTTTGAATATATACCTACACCAATAAGGGGAAAGGACCCGGGGGGTTGGGGGCAGTGGTATCGCCAGACTTCTTAAAGTGGGGGCACTGGGGTGGCAAAGCAGTCAGCGGGAGGGGCACGCTAAAAATGAAGGACTGCACGTCACTCTAGGCATCTTACGTAGTGACACGCATCACTCCCCTGCCTCAACTTTTTTCATGCATGATGGCCAATGGGGGGGGGCACCTGTTGCCTGGATCTGCCACTGTTGTAAGCCTTACTCGCACTAACAATATAATGATGTGTGGTGTGAATGGGGACAGCGGACCGATCGTGTTAATGTTTGTACTGAGCTTAAAAATAAATCCACTCATGCTTCTTAATAGGAGTTAATGTTGAGACAACTACCTTCCAGGTATGCCACTAAGGGGAAGCCTTCAAATTCTAGTAAACCAAGGTACATCTGACAACTGCAGATCTGGGGCTAGCAGGAAAAATGTTGAAGAGAAGCCTGCTTGAATGCAGTTCAATGTACTTTGGGTGCCTCAAAATTATAACCATGACAAATATTTCATTTTCTTCAGCAGTAAATGGAAAAGGATGGTACAGTAGCTCCTGCTGAGACCATCCTGGTGCACGTGAAGTTGCCAGAAAATTCTGGTTTTGAGTTGATCTATGAAATTTTGTGCCAGTCCTTTTACTCCTTTCGGAGGTTACCACTATACAGTATGATCCCTGGTGTGGTGCTTGGCTGCACCTTCCGAGGATGCAGGAGAGCAAAGTTTCGCAATGCAAACTTAAAGGCTCTGGTATTTACAGTAGAATAAACAGACGCAAGCCTATGAGAGTGAGGCTATTAAATTATCCTCATATTTATTGGATGGTCTTTGAAAAAGGCAATGAAAATGACAATTTTCACAGTTTTCAAACACAAGATCATACTAAAAGTCGATAGTCGATGTGGAAATTGTATTGAAGGGAGAGGACTCAGGGCTGCAGTAGTTTCATAGCTTTTGAAAATAAAGGTACAAAGAATAGCTGTGGATTACATCTCCCGATAAGGTAGTCATCATACCTTTCAACA
Source organism: Holothuria glaberrima (assembly GCA_009936505.3). NCBI lineage: Eukaryota > Metazoa > Echinodermata > Holothuroidea > Aspidochirotida > Holothuriidae > Holothuria > Holothuria glaberrima. The sequence goes on along the minus strand of WURT03025828.1, from coordinate 14,019 downwards.
AATAGATTTACGCGAAGCCACCGCAAAATTACAGGTTTGAGAATATTTTGTGCAATTTTAGTTGTATCTTTGAGCATTGATTAAATGACAGTGGGTTCTCCTGTTCATATCGTCATATGCGCTGTGAATGGTGTGTTTGCATAATTTTTTTCTTACCCAAAATCTCATTTGGGGGCACACAGGGGGCACAGCCAATCTTAGGGGGCATGTGCCCCCCCCTTGGCGATGCCATGGGGGGGGTGATTGATCAACATGTAAATTGTCTTGTGAGCAAGAAGAATCATACAGAATGGTGATGAATCAGCATCACCTGATCCATGTTTGATTAACATAATATTGACTGCAAATTTCAACCCTTTTCAACCCTAAATCTTGTCTGTGGTATTGTACATACAGTATACCAGTTTCTAATACTACGTAACATCTAGTGAAGTATAAAATTCTGAACCAGGAAAAATATCTTCAGCATTGGGATTATCAAGTGTTTTCATCCACATGCCACTTAGTTTTTGTTTTTTTTTCATTTACTGTAGTAGCCAGGCTTTTTTTCTAAAATTTGAGCTGAAATCTTTGACAGGTTGCGTAGGCTTTGTAAGTATTTACAACAACTGTTACATTGATCATTCTCTTGTCAAAGTTTTTTTTTGTAAAGATGAGAAGAGCTCTACTTTTATGTAGGGAATGGGGACTAAAACTTTGATGATGAAAGTATGTTTTTATTTAAGTACAAATTAAAAAAAAAAAATCTGAAGAATAAAGCTCTCTCAGTTGTGTCCTTAAGTTACAGTTTCCTTCCGTTATTCTTTGTTCACAAGACAACACCCAACTACAGTAGTACACCTTCCATGGTACATCCAGGAAGGCAATATGTTCATAGATGGAGTAACAGTGATACTTTTGTTTGTGTAAAATCCAGGAATGATAATGATCACAGCTGTAAATCAGATACATAATACTATCATTAAGTCTGAAATGGGATACAACAGATGCTGATAAAATGGTATAAGCAGTGGACACCATTATGTCATAAGAAGCTATGACATCATCCTACTTAGGTACCATCATACTGTACTTCCCCCTACCATTATCTGTCTCACCACTTGAAGTTGTCTAAGTTCAGGTGAGGTGAAGGCTGTAAGCTGTTTCTTGGATAGCTTTTTCTCATCCTAACAGAGTAATTGGATGCTGACTCACATGAAGCTTCATATATCATGATATGATTACAATGATCATGTACTATATTATTTGAGAGCTGTCAGATGTTATCAAGACAGCTTATTTCAAATTATGAATAAAGTGAGCAGTCAATTTCTCTGAAGATAGTGGGAAGTTATAGGCTAACTTTATAAAGTTTTGTTGTACATGATGTACATTAGTTGCATGTATAGTAAGATATTATGTTATCTTCCTGTGAATTATATACTCAAATTTTGAAGTGAGACAAAAACATGTGTAAAGGCCCTAAAGGGACAGAATTTCTTTTTTGGGGTGCCTGACAGAGTATTGCTGCACTCTGCAGCACAATTTACTAGTTACTGGTAACATTGCTATTCATGTGCAGTAGTATAGGCTGTTTATAAGAATGTTTGCCTACCCAGGGCTTGATTTTAACATGAGTCCATGACAACCAAAATTTTGAGACAGATAACCAAAAATTGGTGGGTTGCAACCAAAGTTTATACAACAAGTTTAAGAGACTGCTTCTAGGGTAACTGCATTTTTTTTCTTTTTTTCTGGACCACTAAATTTTCTTTTGGACAACAAAAAAGGCAGACAGGTTGTTCAATGGACAGCCATAAAATTTTCTTAAAATCAAGGCCTGCTTCTGAATGTGTCTTTCAGTCACTGTTGTGGATGCAGAGGGCAATGAGCTGGATTTACTCATCAGAACAGGTTCATTGCATTTATTAATGAAGTGCTGACTTAGTTACTGTAAGGAACTGCTCGAACAAAAGTTTTTTCTTTGAATTCTTCAAGTTGTCGTTATGTGTGGGTTGCATACAGTAGCTTATTTCTTCCAGTATGTTATTTGCAAATGTCTGCTGATGGATAACCAGTGCCTTCATCATTTCCTAGAAGTTTTGTTGACTCCTTTTACTTCAAATTTTCTGTTGATTCAGAAAGAAGGCTTGCAAAACACTGCCTGCCACATTGTAGAGGTGTTATTAAGTTGTTGATACTGTCTGACTCACTCTGTCTGACTTCATCCACCCTTTATCTGTCAACAACAGATGCTGTACATAACCCAGTAAAGATAGGCAAATAAATGTGATGCTTCAGTAGGCTTGCATAGGTGCTGTACTGGACCATTCTTAATTGCATGTGTGTTCACCACAGGACTTGTTAATGAGTGCAATAAACTTTATACAGTTATTTTCACAGTTGCACATTTGCAGTTTATCAGCTTTGGTTTAACCTTTACTATACTATTCATATCCTCATTTGTAATGGAAAGTAATGTGAAAAGTTCATGAAACCAGTATTTCAAGTAACTTCTTTCTACATTTTACTAATGTGGAAGTTTATTCAAGTTTTCAAGTGAAACGTTCTTACTTTCTCCTACTTTTTGAGCCTTCATCCTACAGTACCTCTACTTTTTCCAGTAGATCCTAATTTATCTTTTTCCAACATACAGTAATGACTCAAAAATCATATGTGAAGTGATATCACAAACTTAATGGAACATTGTCTTAAAGAGCAATAATGATGCTGACAACATTTACTGAGCACGAGTGAAGAGCCCCCTCTCCCTTAATTGCAAAAAAGCCTATAGGGGGCTATACAACCCTGTAGGGAACCACTGATCTGTGCATGGGTAAGGGTACAAGTCATTGACATGTTCTTGTTATTATTTGCTGAATGAAGTAAACCTTTTACAATTTACAATCTGTTTATCAAACTTTGTGCGATTATGTCTTCAAATACATTAAATTGATAAAAGTAACAGGACCAGGAAAGTAATTACAGTGTGTAGCTGGAAATCATCAAATTTGAAAACAACTTGAAAAACAGTTTGATAGATATACTATTTCCAGAATGTGTGGTGAGGTTATCAGTAACAACATCCCTGTCTTTCCTGCTTTACTAATGCATGCAACATCAAAATAATTATTTCAAACCATAATTAATATTTTTTGCAAATTTTTTAAAGGAATCAGGATATCTCTAGTGACAAATTTGTTACATTCGAGTTGTTTCCTGCAGGCTAATACACATGATTAATTTTGCAGCTGTTGCCACAAATCCACTTTGTCTTATAAGTACTTACAAGTACAGGAAGCCTTCAAGGATAAGGGTGGAATTTATTCGGGCAGACTTTCTCATTCCTTGGCTCTTATTTCCCCCTGAGCTGCAAATTATTGCCTTCCAGGGGGCGATACTGCTTTCTTTGGGAACCACTGATGTACAGGTACAGTATAATAATTACAAGTACTGAAAATAATGATGAGGGTAATGATGGTCTGTTTTCAAAATCGTTGATTCCATTGCTGAAGAGGGTAACAAATATTTACCATTTTGTATTTTTAAATGAATGTCAAAATGACACATGTATCCATGTAATATACTGTAAAGTGTCGTTTACCAAAAGAGTGAAGATCAGTTACATTCCATTTGTAGCCTACAAATTAAGTCTGCTCATTAGGATTTGGTGATTTACCAATGTTTAATTCATTATTTTTTTTATGAGAAAACTTTGTTTCAGTGATTCTCAATATCAACTGGTATGCATTCATTGGTTTCTCCTTTATTCTTTCAGACCCTACTCTTTTGGGCTGGGATGCCTATTGTTTGGCTTGGTGTCTGCATTGTAGCACTTCTCCTTTTCTCCTGTTGTTTGTGTATGAAACGTAACCAGCCTGTCAGCATCCGGAAACGGATCACAAGACTGAAATGGTGGCTCATATTCACCATCTTACTTTGTGTGTAAGTATTAAAACTTGACACAAGCTTGACAGTGTGGACATACTTTGTAGTTTAAAGAAAACAAGCAGTTGCCTCAAATTTATTTTGAAGTACAGCACCAGTTAAATGTTACAAATCTCATCTTATGTTTTCATTTATCTTCCATCCTGAACATAAACATTGAGAAATAAAGGTTCAGTTACTCATGGAGGTTTTGGAGGTAGTTACAAAAATTGAGAAACAAAATATTGTGACATGATTAAAAAGAGCCAGTCATGAATTAGGGTACTGGTGGTACTGTACATGCAAATTCAAATATGGGTGATTGTATTGTCCAGTTAAAAAAATGAGTACTCTAGAAGCATACATATGTCCTGACCACAGTGTAGAACATGGGGATTTTTCCTCAGAGTTCATTCTTTCTGGAGGGCAAGATCCAAATGTTTATGGAAGGGCTCTTTTCCTTGAAGGAGCTAGGTCTCCAGATGGGACAGTGACTTACATGATATAAACTTGTTTTAGAATAAAGATTTCATGTATGCTGTAGCTATAGTATGAGACAGTGTGTAACTGCTTTAGGTTTTACTCTTTAATGTTAATGGTTTGATCTTTGTTGCAAATCTGACTTATTTTAAAGTTAATAATCTATTGATATTTATCAATTAATTGATATGAATATGCTGCTAATTTTAAAATTAGATCAAAAATAAGTGTAAAGAATTTGTAAAGTGACCAATCCAAATTTGGACTGAAAATTGAAATCAAAAAAGACTATTCCTATATCTATTGGACTGAATATTCACGATGCATGATTGGTCACTGATCTATTTTTTTTTTTTTACTTAAGAGAGTAGAGATTGCTGTGGGTTGTATACCTGTACGTCAAACTTTGACATTTAGTCTTACATACCTTGAGCTGTTAAGAGCTGAATCAGGTTTGAAACAGGAATGTTTGAGGAAAACAGAACTATAAGAAATTCGAATTAAGCATTTTTTTTGCAGCAAATTGCACTGAAAGACTGCTTACGGGTATATGCTGAAAGTAGCTGATGTTGTGTAATGAAGAATTGTTGCCTCTGCTAGTTGTCAGAGCTTTCAGATAAAGTTTTGTTGTAGGATTAACCCACAGTATGCAGGACATTGTGTATTTGTTCAAAATACACATTTTGGACAAATCTGATTCAAGGTTTGAAGTGCAGTAGAAGATGGTTTCTTGAGTAACATTGCATGTGACTAGTGGTCATGATGATTTATATGAATCTAGTTACGAGTAAGTGGAATATTTGGTGAGAAATACCTTCATGCAAACTGTAAAGTCTGAGAGAAATGATGCATTAAAGGGATATTATGGTGATGAAATATGAGAGATTAATTAAGTCAAGGGACTTATTCCCTCTTCATTGGTGCAAAACCCGTCTCAGTAGCATGTTGCATGCATTTGAAAGTTATGAATATAAGAAAATATTCAATTCACAGCATTGCAATTGCATCATAGAGAATCTGTGATGTCAAGCAAGCAGACTAAATGGAACATCAAATTGTATTTCTTTGTAATCTTGACACATGTAAATGAAATACTGTATGGAGGCACTTTTAGAGTTGCAACCTTTATTCTCACAAAATTTTTAATCTCAAACTGTAATGAATGTTATTCAATGTTTTACTCGTGTCCAGTTTGAAGGTGATATTAAACACTTCAGTTTTAAAGAATGACAATTTAGATTTTGGAAGAAATTTGCTGGTATTACATAGCAGTTAGTATTTGTAATCTTGAAGCAGTTACAGTAGGAGTCTTTTTTGACAAAAGACAAACATCTTGAGTTATGAACAAGCTATGGGTGTGGGGGTTTGAAGGGCATGTGATAAAAAAATTATTCTCTTTTATTTGAAATCCTCTGAAATTGTCACTGGCATAAATTCCTTTAAAAGTTGGAACAACCATCTGGCAGGTTGAATTCTTCAAAACTGTTCCAAAAAAAAAAAAAATTGCATATTTTCCTATTCAGCCAGATTAGAACTTCAGATTGAAAGGATTCCAAATTATCTACTGTACCAATGGAGCCCAAGGTCTAAGGATATAAAACTGCTTCTCTGTGGAAAATAATGTCAGAGCTGGATAGTGACAGCTCTGGGTGTGTACATGTCTGGAGCTTCTAATAACTGCACATAAGTGATTGTTTAAATTTATTCAGCCTTAAATAAAAGTTTACCATTTTCATGTAAGTCATGAATTTCAAAAGCTGTCACCTATCACCTTTTCTTCTGCAGTGCATACATCTCCAAAAGATAATTGTTAGCATGTAAACATGCCATGCAGTGTATGGGGTATTTTGATGTTGACTCCAGCTGAGAGATCGTTTTTCAGAACCAGCAACCCCCAGTGCTTAAACTGGCAGCCTTGATTGAGTGCCACTGAGATGCCACATTTTCTTTAATCGTAGATGACATGCACAATCAATGCTGTTTGACTTGGTGACATTTTCTTGCAAATTTTAATACTAGAACATGCATAAAAATGTCATTGTCAGTCGAAATTTGGACTTGAACTTAAAGCAGTTTTTTCAAAGTTAACATTTTTCTGAGGCTCACAGTTCTGCATTTGTCAATTTCAGAAATTTGAGTGAGTGCATGGTTTCCGAGGGGCTGTCAAACACACTCTGTCCGTAACAAACACCTTTTACAGATGCCTCAAATTGGCAAACGTTTTCTTTGATCTATCATAAACAAACCAGGGAACTTTTTACTATCCACCAGTCATTAATCATTGCCCTGTCTAAACTAATTATAACTAATGGTGCAGTAATTAAAACTCAGTAATTCATGCCAAAAGTATTGAAAGCAAACAGTAGATTGGGGGCATGTGTTTAAAATATTATACAGTACTATAACCGTATCACTACTGTATCTGCGGGTGGCAACTCCCTGCTATAGGCACAGGGTGTGGGTATGTCCTTTTATTTAAATCTTTTGTTTTAGTTTGTGAAATCAGTTAAGCAAACTTGGAAATGTAAATTATGATTCTAAAGCTCTGTCTTGATAATATTTTTGTACATAAATTATATTCAAAATCACTTTGATTTCAATGTAATAGCCTTTGGTGTCAGTACAATGTACTAAGTACTGTATAGTACAAGTGCAGTGTTACTGGTTGTTTGATGGTGTAAGCATACACCAGAGTTGTCAATTGTATTAAATTGAGACAACCAACCATATTTACAATCCATTGTGAGAACAAACTGCCATGTAAATTCTTTGGCATTTAAAGACTGTATTTTGGCAGCAACTGTGCAAAAGTCATGACTGGTATGCATGTTTTACAAAAATGGACAGTTTTTTTTCATTCATAAAACTACAGGTTAGAGTGATAGGCCATATCAAATGTTTTCCTGGAAAATTGTGGGAAGTAATATGGCTTATAAATTAAAGAAAGAAAAGTCGATGCAAAAAGGTCAAAACAATGTCAAAATGGTTTTAACCCTTTGCAGCCAGCCTCAATTTTCCTATTGTGCCCTTTTCAGCCAGCCAGCTGAACACTGTTCTTGACAATATTTGCAATGTAACATAACTTTTTACCTTAACTGAATTCAAAGTTGGTCTGAACATGAAAATTGTAGAATGTACATTCCTCTGCTAGTTACCGTTGTTTCAAATGCAATTCTGTTAAACAAATTCAAAATGGCCGCCGATTGCCAAAATTCGCGGAACCGGTCCCTGCAGAGATGTATGATCTTCATCTACCCCGAGATCACCAATTTTGCAATGGAAAAATATCCAGACAATTGACAGAGCCCAATTTTACAATCCAGAATGTTTGAGGACATACCATACGAATCAATTTCACCGTCTTTTTTCTTCAGGGCCACCTTCAGAACTTCCTACGCTGATTAAAATACACACACTGCTTACTCTCACTAATCCAAGGAGGCTGCCATTTTGTTTGCTCTGAATATCGTTACTATAGTTCAAATTACGAAAAAAATTCCAATAGCACCACCTACACAAATTATGCGCAGAAGCTCTTTAGAAGGTCACACCAACTTCTGGGGGTATTTTATAGCTCGTTTGGTCCTTTTTAAGCCTGGTAGGTTGGATACGTAATAGTACGTAAGTGGCTGTGAACGGTACATTAACTTGATACGTACTGTTACGTATCTGGCTGAGAAAGGGTTAAAACGTTCTAGCCTAAAGCAATCACATAGAGCTAAATTTTGTGTTTTTGAATGTTTTTAAAAATGCCAATTTGGCATCTCTGGCACACACTCCTTTTTCATTCATGATTACAAACTTGTCCAAAATTATCACAAATGCGAAACTCTAGCAATGTGTTCGCATGGGAACAAATAGACTACTGTCCTATATTAGTGAACTGGCCAAGTGTGCAAAGCTATATACAGTACGTAAGTATGTGGTACAAGTCTACACTGTATCGTAGACATTCCTTGAAGTCTGCCAGCATGATTACTTGTCATTCACTGCAGTGCTCAGGTATAGGACATACTCAGTTGGATATTGTGCCCCATTACATGTTCCCATTCATGCAGTGTAAATATACTGTACGTGCCATTCTGAAATGTGAAGTAAATGTCAAAAGTAGAAAAGTCAGAATGTCTTTGCTTGGTAAATACACACATTGCAATTTTAACTCAACTCCACTGAGTCTGTTTATGAACAAATAAGCTGGTACTTGCAATAGATTGGTAGCCTGGTCTACAGTACTATATACCAGGAAAATCAGTATTACGGTACAGTACTACACTCATTTCCAGATAATGTACAGTTAATATGTTATAGATCTCATGTTCCAAATAAATCACTTTTGTAAGTTGTAAAGTAATGCTCATTGTTCTTGAATGATTGTTTAATGATGCAAGTTATCAGAAGAATAGTGCCCTTGAACCTTAAAAGGTCACTGTTACAAACGATTTATGATAAAATATGTGCGGCTTTGTTTATGTTTTGACTCATGAGTCACTCACAATTCATTCTTGAATCTGGAGTTGCGCACATTTAGTGTTAAAAAAGTACATTTGTGCTTGTGTACATGGTAAAGCTGTGTTGATGGATCACAAGGTTTGATGAGCTTGGAAACAGATGAACAACGGAGAACAATACGTGACAACTCTATCATTAATTATAGTTATCACCAAGGACTCCAGATAACATCTTCAAAGGGAAAATGTTGTCCACAAAAAGTTGATAGTTTGTATCATTTTTGAATAGTATCAGTATCTACATCAATGCCTACTACAAGGTCGCCTTGAAATCTTGTGTTGGGGATTGAGTCTGGAAGGAAGCTCTCCTTGTAACATTACAGTATGTATCGTTTCCTGGCAGATTTGTGTGCGAAAGGGAAGGGGTGTGGTGGGGAAGATAAGGGGTGGGGTGGGGAAGATAAGGGGTCAGTGAAGTTTAGTGTGTAAAATGTGAACGCTTTAGGAATACTGAAAAGTGGGAGGGGGGAGATACAAAATAAACCCTAAATATGCGACCTGGACCTCCCCCCCCCCCCTTAGGATTTCTGCCTACTGTAGATGTTATACTTTTGGGTACATGTATACTGTACATGTCCTAATAGTGATGCCATGTAAAAGTGTATGCCTACACATTGTATGAAGGGAAATCTGGCAAGTAGTAGTACAAATTTTTGCATTACCAGGATATGAGAAACTCGAATTTGTACTTCGTAATGTGCAACAAAAATTTGGCTTAGCGGTGGTGTGTTTTAACACCCTGGAATGTATATGCATGTGGTTTGCAAAGGCTATGTCTGATGTGCAAAAGATCCTTATGCATTTATCATGAGACTTCATCATACACATCATGTATGCATGAAGATACAACATTTGAACTGTGTAAGAAATTATACTGAGAAGTAGTTCAGTGTTTACCTCCTATAGACATTGTAATGCATTAATTATTACACCAATCAGTGGTTTTTTTTACCTTTGCTGGCAGCAATTAGCACTCAGTGTCAAGTAAAAATTGATGTAGAAGTACAGTACATCATTTGGGTTAAGAAAACATTCTATAACAGTTAAAGAACATAATGGAGGGTGCCATCTTAGTTCACCCTGGTTCTTCCCTGCATTCATCTTAGAAAATAATAACCATTACTATCTATAAAGACAGCTGACGTCAGCAAACCCTCTGACCTACTCCCCGTGCAGGCAAGTAAACATTAATTACTCTTGGCGATGTTCACTTGGTAGTATGGTACAATAAGTGTACGTTGGATTTTTGATGCCACTTGCCAAATAACCGTGTTGGTTTGGAAACATTTGTTGAGGCCTGCTGTGAGGGGCCATTCTTTTTCTTTGTTTGAGTTGTGTACAAAACATACTCAGTCCTCAAAGTCCCTTCTCCTCTCACTCCTGTCTACTTCTAAATATATGAAAGGTGACAGTGTTCTGGAAAAATCATGGTCAGTTTAATATTTTTAATACAGTACTTTGAAAAAGTGTTGATCCATCTTTGACCTCCCCCCCCCCCCCCCACCCAGATGCATGTACCCATATGAAAATGGTACAAAAACTGGTAAATCATCTGACCATTTTATACAACGTAACTTTCTGCTTTATTTAAAAAAAAAAAAAAAAAAACAGGTGATAGTTTCCATCTGTACCTTTTAGGATAAGAAATGCATTATATTCTGTGCAAGATATCCTGTGAATTTCATTTTCTTGTTAATCTCTCTCACTAATTGTTTTTTGCATGTAATATTCATGCAGCTGTCAGCATCTCACTTTGAAGTGAGTCTTTCTGAATTACTGCTATTATAAGTAAGTCTATTGATTGTGTAAGGAATTTGACATCAGATTGAAACAACAATGAGATGGGGGTGTACTACAGGAGGGTTGCTGTGCTGTACCATACATGAGGTTCATGGTGAGCTACAGTTACATTTGTATCCTGAAGCATCAGCTCCTTTAAATGTTTCCTTTGTGAGAAAGATGTCCAGCAAAATGAAACCTGTCTTTGAATCAAGATGGATGTTTCCTGTTATCTGGCCACACCAGTGAGAATGGATTGCTTGCATGGCTTTGTTGTGACACATGTGACAGGATATACCTGATCTCCAATTTCTGTACCTAGGAAGTTGGTAATTTTATCAATGTCCCCAACACAGGCCTTGAAATGGAAATTAGAAAGGACAAGACTTACAGTAATGGCCTCATGTGTCAGGGCACTGAGGCTTAGCAAAATGGGAATTAAGGCCAAAACTTGAATACTAAAGGCTTATAAAGCACACTTGGAAATAATATTGAAGGGCATCAAGACTAACTACAGTACAGTATGATGTTTGGTGATAGTAATTTTGAGGGGGCAAGTCAAAGTGAAAGGGGCCCATTACCCTGGCCTCTGGTGCCTCTTGTTACTTTGGGCCCTGTAGCATACAGCATTTGGATACTTCCATTGTCAGGTTTGTTCCTACTCTAAAATCGAAAAGTTGTATGAAGTGTATACTGCAATAGTATTGATGTCAAAGTGGAAACTTTTGATGTCTTTTATTGTATCATGAATCCCTCTTCTTGGACTTATCCAGATGCTGTATTTTGGAGGAGAGTGATGGGTGAGCTTATGCTTAGAGGGACACTCACTAGGATCTGAGAATGAAACTATGACAGCTGAGAACGTAATATTGTGGGGCAAGTAATGGAATCTTGGGAGACATTGCCTCTAATTATACCCTCTAGTTACAGGCCTGCCACCCTTTTCCCACTCCCTCTTAACAAAATAATGTCAAATGCAGTCAGATATTGCAGGAAATTAATAATTGCATTTGAGGATGAAAAGTGGGTTTGGCAGAGATTAACAAACAGTACAGGCTGAATTGTGTACAATAGATGTTTAGTCAGACTTTTACAATAACCTAAATGGCCCTTTAAATTGTATTAATTGGAATAAATCTCTTGATTTTTTCCTTTTCTGGGAGATAGTATAAGATACTGTGTAGAGGCTTTAGGAAGAAAGACTATGAGAGGGACATGCAGCATGAATATATATGCTCTTTATGACTTGGGTAAAAGTTGTAAATGATAAACTGGAAAAAAACCCTTGTGAGTTTAAACTGGCTTTTGAGCATACCTATATGTGCACAGGTCTATAATTGCTTTTAGTCATAGTTTCATATTTTATATTGACAGCAGTCTTTAGGATATGCTCAATGAGGTTCTGTAAACCACTACAAATTTTTCATTAAGGGGGTGAAGTGTTTTAACAGTGGCTAAAGTTGGTGACTTCAAAAAAGTTCAGAAAAATTTTCTGTTTTAGGAGGTGAAAACTGAAAACATCTCATTAGCATGTAGCATTGGGAAGATACTAATTTTTTTATAGTAATGTACATTTTTCTAGAGTTACAATGCATTGTGGGAAGTGTGTGATGTCATCACAGTACATTGATGAGGCATAGCTGAGTATTTCTTTATGATATTGATACTTCTGTGGAGTGTGTCATATGGAGTAGTTTTATACTAAATCTGCATAAAAAGATACTCAAATATTACAACACTATTGACTGTCATGGACAAACTAGACATTCAATTATAGAGGAGAACCAAAATATCTGAGGCACTTTAAATATCACATTCTGTGACCTTGAAGAGATCTGGGGCTATGTTGTGACAAAAAGAAAGTTCTAATTGTTAAAATGAGATACCTAGGGTTGGGAATAGAAAATTTCTATGTACAGAGTTTTGGGGGACAGTATATGCAAGTTTTCTTCTTTTTCACATGAGACCCATGTGAACACCACTGGAATATGCCTTGATGCCTAGAGATCTTCAGCAGTAAAAATCTTGGTAAAATTTACATTTTCCCATACATACCATTCAATGTATGAATTACAAACTTGGTAGAAAATATATTGTGCTGATTCACTATAATTTTAATGAAGACATATTGTGAAAGGACAATAACAAAGATCCCATTCATAAATTTTGACGCCTTGATGACATCACAGACAAAGAAATATTTTAATTGGCACTTCCCAACAATGCAAGGCCTACCTACACACACATACGTAGGTCAGTTTGCCACATGTATCTTACTGTACCATACAATAGGTGCAACACATTGCCTCCATGGCCACCTGCTAAGTTTTCGTTTTAGCGTGTTTTATTGCTATATCATTGTATCACCTGAAAGAAAAAGACTGTACTAGTCCGAATTTTGAACAGTGGCACTATGGTTTAAAAGAGAGTTCAAAATTATCTTTTTATGGTTTATTGTGGCAAGAGGTGTTACGATAGAATCAATAAATGAGCTGAAAATTATACTCTATTGAGAGATGTTCAAGTAACAACAACATTGCCATTAACTGCTTGAACACAGCAGGACTAATCCGTATTGTACAGCAGCTATATTCCATAATCATTGTAACTGTGAGGACTATTAGACCTGTACCTTTATAAACAAAAAAATGAGTAGCCTTGCATTTATCCAGTTGTTTTTTTTTGAAAAGAAGGAATTTAGCTGGTAGCAGACTTTTTTATATCTCTGTTTAAAGGCCATGCAGCAGAGACAATAAAATTTTAAGGGATTTAAGTTTGTAGCAGATGACCCTCATTTACAGTGATTAACAGATCAATGCAGTATCGGTCAAGGCTTTTGTAAAGGTCTTCATTTGTTGATTTCACGTACTGTAGGGTGTATGTGTGCTCTTTAAGGTGCTTCCATAAATGGAATATGTGTTACAACCAGTGTCCACTATTCCTCAAGAGAATCAGTACATCCCATTGCTTTTTCATGTATGCCCCATGTGCTATACATTTTGTTATTAAATGATAAGTAAGAATCATTTCATTTATCCGAAATGAGGAAATTTTGGTGCTGGCATTATAAGAGAAAAAGATAAGAAAGTAAAAGTTAAAAATATTATACAATAAGGAGTAATGTATGAAGACATTCATACAAAACATTAAAAACCAAACAAAATAAATGTAAAATGAAGAGGTAAATGAATTAAAACTTAAAAGCATGAGACAATAAAAACAAAACAAGCAAACATGAAGGGACTAAAATTAAAGCTAAAACAACATAATTAAGGAATAAATCGCATTTGGCGAACTATTATTGGTGAATAAACCGTCGAGACTCCAAATTTAACAAAATAACGGA
>WURT03025817.1:0-15550 GCA_009936505.3 Holothuria glaberrima | reverse complement strand
TATGAAACTACAACGATACCAGCTATGTTAACAAGTTCATACAAAGCAGATTTCATAAAGAGACGCAGACGCACATGGCCAGAATCGTCATAATGGTACGAGCCTACAGAAGTGCCGCGCACATGCAAAATCAAAACAGTGCGTACTGTCAAAGATTGCAGGAGATTAGACAAGGATGGAAAAGCATTATCAGGAGCTAAAGGAAAATTCGCATCAATCGTCTGAATCGGACATTCGAAACCTGAAATTATTGATGGAAAAAGAGATGGATGAAGTGAGAGCCAAATATGATCCGCAACTTAAAGAAAGAAAGGCAAAAGCTGAAGCAGACGAGCGTCTGATTGAGTCGGAACTTGAAGAAGAAAGGGATTATATACGTCACACTTGGGAGACTTCAGAAGCAGACTTTAACCAGAAACTTAAGGAATTATTTGCAGTACGAAATAAGAAGACGGCTCATTTGCAAGCAATGAAGGCACTCTACAACCAATGTATCTCACGCCATGATAACCTGTCTGCCACGGTGTTGGCCTAGTATCACTTATAGATCCGTTCTACGGTTAAACGGTGTTGACTCACAAGTCTCAAACCATTTGAACTCCAAAGTACCATAGTCCTTCGTCTTCGACTGTTGGATCGTACTCGGGAGTCAGAGCTGACAGTAGGGAACAATATTTTTTGAATATGTCTGTCGGATTTATGTCAATTAAGACGGCCGAAAAAACACAAAAAAGACTACCATTATAATAATTATATTACATTAAAATAATGAGGAAACTATTCATGCAATATATATTTCACAAATTTGCTTTTAATATTTGTTCACAACTTATGATAAATGTTCAAATTCAAAACCTATTTTCCTCACTTTTCTGCAGGATCTAGGTCAACCGAGGTAGGTAAAAAACAAACTATAAAGGGAAACATTCAACGAAAAGTTTACTTACCTTCTATTGGCAGCCAATTTGTTTTACCTTCTCAGCAGGTGTTGATCATGTACATTTCTCCACGTATATACTAATGCGATGCACTCGCAATAGTATATACGTGGAGAAACGTAAATCAGTCAGTGTCGGTGCAGGAGTAATAAACGTCCGCCGGCGGGTAACCATCATAGTTGATCCGAATTGAAACAGAAGTGCTCATAAAAAAGTTTTGACTGTTTGTCATAGAATATTGTCAAATATTGAGAAGAACTGTGTCAAAACAATTTCAATGATTACTTCCCTTAGCCCATTATTATATCGGAAGACATTTTGTTTTTGGACATCTTTGTTGATCTAAATTCCCCCAGAATAGTTCATATGTCATTAAGACGATGCATGCGTAACAACGTTACATTTCGACCTAAGTGGGCTTTAGATATTTTTGCCCCAAAATTACGCCTCTTTGGATCTTTTTTTGAAACTTTGATACTATTTTTGTGAATCAGCCTTTTTCGCTCAATTACCGAGCAGTAAATATGATTGGACTGACAAATGGCAGTTAAAAAGAAAAGCGTTGTCAAGACAACCTCGCACAACAGAGGCTATGCTCTAGCTTAGCCCATGTTTAACGTCTTGGGGCCAAAAAGTCACAGAGGCAAAATGTGGTGAAAGAGTTCAACGCCAGCCTCGAAAGAATTCGCAAAACTACAGCAAAAGAATTTGACTTTAACAATGATATCCGTGTTCTTCAGATTACAGTTGCAGAGCTGGCAAATGAAGTAAGGCTTTGAAAGTAAGATGTGGGGCCCCTAGAAAATAGAGTTACAAAGTAAAAGAGAACAGATTTCTACATTTGTACATACTTTACTCATAAGAAAATCAGGAACCATTTACCAGGAGAATAGACCTCCGTATCGTTGGCCTATTGAAAAGACAAACGACGAGGACTGTACTAAAATGGCAACCGAGGTGTTTGAAGAGGTATGAGTACCCCCATGCAAGAATGCATCGTAGTGGAAAAACTGTTAGAAACAAGGCGAGACATGTACCAGTAAAACTATCGTTTACTACGATAAGGATGTCATCTTGAGGAAAGCTCGGAAAGGTGTAGTTTCGAAGGACTATTACATAATCGATGATCTTACTCTATTGGATTTGAAAGGAAAAAGATGGTCCAATAAGGAAAAGGTGTGTTATCAAAGGGGCACCCGTTTACGATTTTCAGGAGGACATTGGAGAGGAATTGACGGAAGACCTTTCAAAGTTCAGCGCGTCATCAATGTATCGGGAAAAGGCCAAACTTGCTTTAAAGGGGCTTATTGAGTTGGTTCATAAAATTCATGATTTTTTCCCCACCTGTTGAGATTTACTCACATCTTGATGGTTAATGGTCAAACTATGAGATTCTGCAAATCTGACTCATAACTGAAATCATATGGGAACGGTTACTTTGGAAACGCGCATAGCAGAAGTTTTAGCGCAACTGTGCAAACGCTAACAGAACGCAATAAAGATATTACCATTATTTCATGGGGTATTCTGTAAGCGCGTCAGCTAGCGCAAGCTAGGTCACAAGCACAGAACATTATACGTTCACAAACATCTGCAGTGCAATACTCCTGCAAGATTTCTAGAAGAGTCATGGTACTAAATTTAGATATAAGGGCTAACATTTGCTGTTAGATGAAAGTAAATTTCCACCAGCACACAGTGAATCACTAACGTTATTCAAGGCTACAGGTCTGTATGACGCGCGTAGGCTGTAACGTTACAACCACGGCTACGACAGTCAACGCTCAGATTAGACCCTTAGCTAAATTAAAGTTACTTCTTCAGTTACGAATAGACAACCTACTAACCTTGAAGTGGTGGAAAATTCATTTATGCGTTCGGACGAATATCTAACTTCTAAGAAACTTTTGAACATATGTACACTAGCCCTCGGTTAGTGCAAAGTATACAACGCTCCGGCCGTTACATACTATAAAAAATATATAGTGCCATCACTGCCATGCCAATGGTGCATATGCCGTGCGCACGGTACGTGTGTAGAGTCTGGTTGAGGACAATCGTACTGTACCACATACATACGTATCACCACCAGCACTGTAGTATTAAATTCTGCAGTTTGACCCATGGCGTAACGTAGGTACGTTAACGTGACTTCACAGCTCTGACCAACCTTTTTTTATTAATGGAACCCATGTAATGAAAATTACCAAAAAATAGCTGTTCTTTGTTAAAAAAAAACCGTGTTTTTTGGAAGCCATTTCAAACTCAATTAGGACGTATCGGCGTTAAAAATTGCGGAGTTTTTTTTTACCGTACTTGAAATGCTTGGCATAATCGCGTCACTGCAGAGTAAAAATATTTTTCTGTTAATAATTTACTCCATTTAGGAAAACGCCCATTGCAAGATTAAATGGTAAAATATGCTTTAAAAAACCCCAAAATAAATGACAGTTCTTTTTTGACAGTTTGAACACAAAACGGTTTAAAACAGACAAAAATCAAATCAAAGTGACCAGTATTAACTGAAATAGGTGTATTAGCATAGCATAATTTCAGTAAAAACAAGATTTTAGCCGGAATGATCAGTTTTACTGGAAGATTTACACAACGAAGCCACAAGACCGAAATCTTTGAACACAACGTTCCCATATGGCAATGGCAGGTTAAGTAATGATTGAAATAAATTATTTCAAATTTGTGACCAGACACTTTTTACAATTAGGTAGTAATCATATGTAATCCTTGACCATAAAACGGCAATTTTTCACATGTTTGGTAACTAAAGGAAGTGATACATGAGTAATGGGCCTAATTAGAAGCATCGACATGCAATGATTTCCTTCAAACTCGTTACAAGAATAATCGGTATCAACTTAATGAGCCCCTTTAATATACCTTACCAGAACATTTACTATTAAAATTAATTGGTACCTAGTTCATCAGGAACTTTCGTCCTTTTTCCTTAATGAGGCTCTTTAAGTGGAACCATATTCTAGAATTTTACCAAGAATCCCCCTTTTTTGACGTTTTATTGTGTTCTGTGTTCTTGTTGTTGGATTTATTTGTTTTACTCATCTGGTGTCTACCGACCTTAAACGTTATATCGTCGCTGTTACGCACTATCGTATGTCTATGTACTTCAGTATATACCTTTTTCAAAAATTCATGGAGGTCAAGATGGGAAAGAATCAGATTTGTTATCTGCACTGAAACCATTAAATTTTCAAAGACAAAGCTATAGGTGAGTATGAAAACTTTGTTTTCAAGAGAATTTCTGTCCTTGAAAACGATTTTGATGCCGATAATTCTGACCACATATCTGATTACTCTTCTTCAAAATGTTAGTTACTTTCTACCTATCTTCTATCTTCCGTTCGCAGAAAGTTAGGGAGTATGTCAACTGAACTGTATACCACTCAGAGGTTTTGTCCAGAACGTGATACAGTTCAGTTGACATACGTCCTCACTTTGTGCAAACGAAAATGAGAAGATAGGTAGAAAGTAACTAACGTCTTGAACAAGAATAATATCTTACCAACTCACTGAACAACGAACTTCTCTACCAGAAATTTACACGAATAAATTCAAGGGCATTGTAACTATTCTTCGGAGGGCTAGAGGGGTTGGAAGGGGGGATTCAAAATATGTTCTGAACGTAGAATATCAAAATAAAATAAATACTTTTCTGCAACTGAAAAAAAAAACATGGGCTGACCAAAACAAGGGACCAAATTCTCAATAAAATTCGCAGGTATTACAGTTCTTGGTATGCTTACACTCCTTGCAACTTGGTCGATTTTTTCAGATATCTGCCCGAGTTTCCTCTGGATAATGATTTAAGCATATGAGATGGGCTACTTACCCTGGGAGACGAGTCTAAGAAGGAATTGGCCCAATGCATATTGACAAATCTACGTGCACCGATCGACTAGTACCGATTTTTAAAAGCATTTTCGGTCACTCACCGGCTATCTAGTAATTCACACACATTCAACTTTGAGGTGCGCACGTTTCGAAAACCAGTTTGTCCAAAAAATAAAATGGCTCCATCAGCTCACTTGCTGATTGTGATCAATTTTGCCCCTCTTTTGTTTTTTGTATGTTGGGGATTTCGTTTCTGTCTTTAAAGTTTGATTCCCGTGAACTAAAATAATATCACAACTCACATATTCTGGGGGCATCCGTGGGCAGTTGTTTTTCTCCCCCAGTCCTCTTCCTCCTCTTTCACCATCTGTCTCTCTATTGAAACGGTCCATGAAGTCTGCCCTACATGAATTGTAAACCTTGCTTGACAGATGCAAAGGAATTAAATCGTATCTACCAGTTCTTAATTTCAATATTTTCCCGAGGAAGGGCCCATTGCCCCTCTGTGTCGTGGTCAATTTCAGTTCATTTTGATAAACACTTGATGTTAATTGGGCTTGCAACCTTTACCATGGGAAGGAACCCAGTCTCTTGTGTTTTGGTCATTTTGAAAAGTACAAATTAATCACTGGCTAGACAGTTCCGGAACTGAAGAGTAGTCTTAATGCATAATAATGTATGATTGCATTCAAATGTTTTGGTGTACTTATCATTGTTGTCCGATGTTGTAAGAAATTGACGCTGGAACGAAATATGTCTTTTTCCTGGTGGCAGATGCTCCTCGCCGTTGGTGGTCATAGGTTCGTATCTCGCTACTACAACATGCTCCCTAATAAAACCAAACCCTGGATTCGTGCCTGTTAATAGAAGAGGGTTCAAGGGAACAAACCCGGGACCACTTCCCCATGTTGGTGAAAATATCACATTAATGCACCACTGCGGTCACTGACTCGTGTGTGAAGTTTCGTACGTTCTTGAAGATGACATAAAATGATAAAAAATGACATGGACACATCTGATATTATCTGAACGCTGTTCATTATTGGTACTTCTTAATATTGTCCAGTAGAAGTTACTGATAAACAACCTACAACCATTAAAAATGAATCTTAAAGTTCATAGAACCTGGGCTCTGACGCCATTGTGATCGCGTAGACAGTGCTTAACGCCAAGTACACGGCTGGTGGAAAAGTTAAAGAGCCCCAAGTAGGTTACCCTAAGATATTTTACACAGAAATGATCTACACTGTTGTAACTCCCGTTGAATAGATAATCCCCGATTTTTTCATGAGTTATTCTTCCGCATATACTTATATAGTCCTAAGTAACCATTCCTTCAGTGATCTGTACAGGTGACAGTTGATGCTTGATTCTCAAACCAATTAATTTAACTTGTTCATATTAATTTTAGACTTTCTTCGAAAAGTCTTTTTCTACTGATACGAAATATTTGCGTAGACTGAGGTTCTTTCATATTTATCATTTACATTTACCAACATAGTAACGATTTGCTCCACATTCGGAGACGAGTTTACGATTGAAGTATCCAGCTGGATAACGAAAAGTCATCCGGTTCCGTCTTTTTTTTCGAATTCTAGCCAGAACTGCGCCTATGACTACAAGATAGTGGTTGCTTCTACAGTTGAATTTAACACCTTTGCAAAAGTTTTTCTTAATTATGTTCCCAGTACATCTAGAAGTTGACCCATCAACTGTGTTATGGTAGGTTAGGTGGTCCCAGTTCATAGTGACACTGACAGAGATGCAACTGCTATTTTGTAGTCTACGAGTGTAGCCTTTATGCACATACTCACCCAAAGCTTGTGGGGTAACAATGAAGACGAATTCAAGGTTTGCCTATTCACAGTTATCCCACAGAACCCACGTTCCAAATATAATTTAATGTTAAAATATTTATTGTCCAATCTCATTTCAACTATGTCTTTATACTGCACAATCTGAACCGATTTATCAGAACATGCCATCATTGTAAACAGCTCATGTTCCTTGATTGAGTCTAAAAGATTTTAGTCAAGTTTAAAAGGGGCACTGTGTTATTTTAAGTAATTGTACTTTTCATTTTGATTTGATTTATTACAAGCTCCAATTAATTAATATCTCAAATTAATTAATATGAAAAGAACAATTAGGCCAAATAACGTTGAAAATAAGCAATAAAGCAACATTAAAATAGCAGAGAACAAAGTACAACATAGTCAGAAACATTTTGAAACTAGTATTAAAGCATAGATATTAAGCAAAAGAAGATAAAGGACCATAAAAAATGATATTTTTCAGTCTGGCCCTTACCCTAAAGTAAGGAAACCAACATAAAAACAAAACATTACACACAAGCACAAGGCAGTAAGCAGGTACGAAAGAAGGTTAAGTATATAACCATGCCTATGGCAATAGATGACTTACGGCAACATATCAATCAAATAATTTTTTAGTTTTCTTTTGAATGATACTAAGGACAAGGAGTTGCAAATATTTAAAGGGAGGGAATTCCATAAATAAACACCTGCACAAGGAACATGGGATTGCTTAACACTGGTTCTAGACACTGGGGGATGCAAAAAATTCTTGCTCGAGTATGTTAATAGGAACGAAAGTAAGAATTGAAGTTGAAATAAGTTTCAAAAGTATTTGTAAGGAGGCCATGATGATAGCGATCATGAATATGCCTAACTGTTAAGTGCAAAGTTCGAAAACTGAGAGAATATGTAGCTCCTTAAAAGTTGCTGTTATGTGAGCCCGATACGACACGTTACGTATATTCCTACCTGCCAGCTTTTGGAGCTTGTGCAGTTCGCTAAGCGAAGTAATATGGCTATTTACCCAAGTAAAATGGTTATAAGAAAAACGAGGAAGAATGAGAAAATTATGCCTGAATGAGAAGTGCATTTCTTGGATAAGAAGTGTTAAGTCAAATTTTGTGTCTAAATCATTTTAGAGTTAAAGGACTACAAAATCACACCAACTTAGTAACTTACTGAATGTAAGTAAGTAAACTTTCAAGAACTTGCACAAACAGCATTAAACAAAAAAAAAAAAAGAAAAAAAAAATAAACCTTACACTTAGCGAAGTATATTATCATTAAAACGCATCATTGAACGTGGGGTGCCTGTTTATTTTGAAGGGAGCCTCAGCCTATCAATGCCTCGCTTTATTCGTTTTTCTTGAAACACATCATAAAGAGGGTTGCTGGGATCATCTCTACTAGAGTCTAGTGTGGACTGCAAGAAGCGGTAGATGGATTTGACAGATGGCTGAGACTCCTCAATTACTTTTCTTGCTTATTGATAATACCTTCAATCCGACTTAATTCTGTTGTACTGACATTTCCACTCCAACAGATCAAGCAGTACCACCAAACTCCCCTTCAAGAGCAGTTATGAAAAATCTCAAAACTAACATTAGAATTCGACAATTTACGAGACAATATAATCTGGAGTTTAACTTCTTAGCCAAAACATGATGCCCACGTAAATTTGTTGTCCAGTACAACATTGTATACTACAACTACAGTATCACAAAGTTGCCTTAACACATACAACCCCTCTCCTACCTTAAATTACTACCTTTGATGCATTTTTTAATGTTTCCCTTTGAAAGTGCAAAAATCCGGTTCTGGCCAGATTTCAAATACTATCCGGCAAAACCGGGTTCCGGCCGGATCTAAAAATTTGGATCCGTTGCATCCCTAGTTTGGTGAAATGTAAGAACAAAGAAACACTTTCATTTTGGGGGCAAACTTAAGACTTTTGTTCAAATTTTAAGCATTATGCAGGAAAAAATAGCTTAAACTGTTGCCCGAAAGCTTATTACTGCTGGAATGGTAGGGGAGGAAGGCTGCAGCTCCCAGCCTCGCCCTGTACTCTTATGCGAAGGAGCACTTGTCAGCTTGTATACCGTAGAGTCGTAAACCATCTGTCATTCGATCAAAGTTGCTAAAAACGGGGCATTAATAAAATTTTAGGACTCAAGTCCCATATAGAGTGTCCTCCATGGATTCCGGTCGCTGATATAGATTCTTCTCCCTTTTGAAAATGTAAAATAGCGCAGATGGCTAACATATTTGGTCTAAAAGCCACTTTCCATCGGCTAAATTACCAAATTTCACCTACCCTGTTAGTTACGTATAAAGCAGTCCCACCTCAGGGTAGAACCTGTAAATGTTCAAATGGTATTACCTTTCCCTCTGGTAGCTAACACGCAAACCTTTACAACCCTCGGGCTTTTTCATAAGGACCGCCATACGCGACTTTATTCTAGCTGATAAGAGCCACATACTATAAACATACTACGATATAGTTCGATACGATTGGCAATTACAACAGTTTTCAAAAAGGATGAAAGGGTTGGAAGATCACTAAACTGAAAACAATTTCCCCAGCCAGTCTTATAAGTAAAAGAAAAAGGACCGACCGTAGTTACTGTGTTCAAAAATAAGTAGAAAGGCTTTAAACACGGGATTCCATAAAATAGAAGAGTTTCAAGGAGTACGCCATCAAATGACTTGAACTTAGTCAAGCTTTTGTCAGAAGAGGCTAAGTCCTGGAGGAGTCAGAGCCACTTTTGACGAAAAAGTGACTAAAATTCAAGTCATATGACGGCGTAATCGTTAAAACTCTTCTGTTCTGAATGACCGAAAATACTTCCGTAACAGTCACGAACTTTGATAATAATATTCTTCTCAATATTACCACAAGAATCCATTTTTATTGGTATAGCCTACATTTATGACTGTATCTGTATAGGCCTACGTCAATCTTATTGTCTGAATATTCATTAGTAAGGTGACTATTTCAATATTCATTAACCATTATTTATACTTTGGATACTCAATTACTTATTACCTTTCATCGACACTGCCCATGTGTAAATACTATCTAGATTAACACTATTACAAAGTAATACCTGATATTTAAGAACATTCAAAGTATGCTTGTGTATACGTCTGGGGCTCGCTGTGCATACACAAGGTTTTAAGATTTATATTTATCTATGCAAAAGTGATTCCAAAACAAGCTTTGTTACATTTTCCATTGTCTTACTGTACTAGGTAAGACATTGTAACTGATAACCGAAATCGCACACACTGGTATGTAAGTGTAAAGGCACTGTTACAGAAAATATCTTTGTCAGCGATGTCTGCATGAGTTGTAGGCCTGAAGTAGTGTGATTGACCAAACTAAAGCTGATATGGAAGATTTTCCGTACGAAAATTCGTTTCCCTATAGAACAGCATGGTGGAAATAAAGTTGCATACCGTTACCACAGCAACCGATATGCATATCATAAAACAAATAAATTATTGATTACATGATGTCAACATATCTACAATGTTTGAGACTTATTTTGTAGTTACTTGTTGCCGCAGTCAACCACTGCTACACGATTTGCCCAAGGTTTGGTCACACCTACAAACGGTTCAAAACAAAACAAGATGACAGTGTATCACCACTCGGAAGGATCATCTTGCTATGCATGTCAGCTTAAACAAACTCTTTAAGGGTTAAGTACCTCATGCGATTTCTGGGAATAACACTGATATGTTTTTTTCCTTTCTACATTTGTTACTTTTCAAGCGACATAAGACATAAGTTTGTTGAATAATTGGAAGAGATAAACAAACATATACAAGACTACCCTCCCCTGTGAATTGTAATTTTTTGACATGACTTAGCAAACTGGCAAAATAATGTATACATTCTATTTTTTCATTAACAAACTACACTGACGTTGATTCCAAAAGGCTGATAATGTGGGGGAATTAAAGTTGTCATTTTCGCGTACCTTTGTCGCATTTTTAACGAGAAATGAATTTTGACGGGTGAATTGTTGATTCTTGGATTGAAAGTTACATGAAAAACTACATCCATTTTAATGGTGTTTTCTGGGTGAATATATTTGAATCTACATTCTAGACGTTTCATTGTCATTTGTAGTATCAGATGTTGTTTTATCTTCCTCCGTCGTACATGGATCCTCAACGTCTTCCCAAACACTTTCATTGTATGTAAGATTTACTTCCTCCAATTTATACGGAGGAAATTCTGCCAAGGAAGCAAGGGAAGGAAAGCTTTTGTTAATATCTTGTGTAAGATCCTCAGCAGCTGAACGGATAACAGGAAGCTCTTTCATGACTATCCAGTCACTACCGGTTGCTAGAACCCTAGACAAGGTTGCCTTAAAGACCTCGTGACGTAAAACTGTTTGGTCGAAATGGTCCACCATTTCCAACAATTTAGCACGTTTCCCTGTTCCTGTAACATTCAAGTTATTCAGCAACTTTTCGTAATTAGTTCTAAAAGTTGTACGGATTTCTTCAATTCTTTGCTTCTCTTTCTTGAGACTCGTTTCAAGCTTTCCTTTCGTGGTTGCGGCTATTTCCTTTTTCCCACTCTTCAGTTTTTCATATTTTTCAGCCACTTGTTTCATTTCTTCTTCCATGGATTTCTCTAGATTATCAATTTCTACGTCTAAGTCTTTGTTTAGATTAGATTTTATCTCTTCATACTTGTCTTCAACAAAATTCTCTACCGTTTTAATCTTCAGTAACTCGTGCCTATACGATATTTGCAGATTTTCTGATGTCTTTTTTAACCTATTGGCAACTTCCCCCTTAGTATCATCGATGCTGTCAAGCTTAGTCTGGATATCAGACATGCCTTCCTCTATAGGAGCTAGCACATTGTTCAAATTTTCTTTAGAACGCCTCACTATATCACTCATCTGCTGTATTGCATGTCTACTATGGCTTTCATTTATACACTGATCGCACACTACCTCATTACTGCAGTTGTCACAACACTTACTGGCTGCTTGTGTAGGGTGGTTCTTACACTTGGGGGCAATATGGCTAAATATTGTTTTAACACTACCGTCTCCTGACGAGAAATCGCGCAAAGCCAGCAAAGCTGACTGATGTCCTACAAAAGCTCCAACATTTTGGTTGTGCCTTCTGTTGCATTTGTCACAGAGATAGCCGCCACACTTGAAGCAATATAATTGATGACTCTTCCTGTCACAAACACAACACCTTTCTTGTTTCCGTTTTTTAGTAAAATTTAGATGAATTTCATTTAGTTTACCAACACTTTCTGCTAATACATCAGTCTCGAAGCCATCAATACCATTTCTGGGAATCCTACTTTGGCGTGAACATTTTGGACAACAGACAGTGTCCCCTTCTCGCCCGTCAATCTTTGCATTTAAGCATACTCGGCAAACTAGGTGTAGGCATGGCAGTTGCTTCGGATCTTTCAACGTGTGATCACCGAAAACACAAGGAAGAACCCCTTCTTTGATATCGTTCCAAGAAACAGAGTCATCCGGAGACGTCATCCTGTAGAACAGAAATTTTTAGGTTATTTTGAAATTTCTTACGAAGTTATTCCAAACTTGTCAACAGCATTTTGCACAGCCCACAACAATATTACCAAAGGCCAAAAGGGCCAAGGTATTTCGACGTCTGTTCAGATAATTTGCCGTCTGCCGAGTTATTTTGATGGGTTGTCGGGTATTTTACTTCAGAAATATTGCATTCTAGATTTCTGTTTGTCGTTAAATATTACATTTTGACCTTATTTTTGAACGCATCAAAGTATTTCTGAAGTCAAAAGTACTTGAGACGGCGAAATACGTGAGACCCTTTTGGCCAACCCCTCTTCGCCGAACGGGTCAAGTAATATGGTATCTCCAAGTATTTTGCCTTCTCAAATATTTCGCCATCTCCAGGTACATCGATGAATTTATTAGGGAGTGATGAATTTGCAAGACTTTAAAGGACATAACTGGAAAATTTGGTACAAAATGAACCTAATGTTACAAATTTCCGAATATTAAGAATGATGGCCTATCACTCATATTGTATGATAAAGCCAGACCGCTGTTTCTTGGCTGTTTTAGATGAGTCACTATTGAATTATCAACAGGATTGTATTGAGTGATGCGTTTGTTAAATTTGTCAATGGAAACATATTCCTAAAATGTGAGAATGACAAAAGAAAAACGAACAGTCAAGGTACTACGGAGACTTATATAGGCCATATTTTCATCATTCCATCTTTGTGATATCATCTCCTGTGGTTCCCCAAACTGCCATCATCTGTTGGCACCAGTACTAGCAACAAACATAATCTTCTTCGGTGCCCACCTTTGCGGTAACTGAGCCCCTTATGTCAGAAGTCCTCGCCACGGGCCTTCGATTTATCCGGTTTCACCAAGGTCAATGACAACATAGTCCCCGCCCCCCAAAAAATGTTGCGATTTTAACAACTAAGCTTTTGTTTAGGAAAAGACAGGACACGACTTTACATCATTTCTTCTCGCTCCTGTTACGTCCTTCCTTTACAAATTTCTGCAACCTTCTTTACACATTTTAAATAGGATATTACAATTTAAATCGCCGATAGGGCACAATATAAACAGCACACGTAGGTAAGTCTGCGTCGTACACCGCACTTATTTTTACAGACGCGTTAATTCAATTGTTCATATACAAGGCGTCTCGGACGCGACTTACGCACAGAAACTTTGTAGTACTTTAATAAATTACGTTTAAATCATAAAATAACGAGATTTTGGATGTCAATATCTCAACATCTTTCAGTGAAAATATTAAGATATTGAGATCCTGTAATGTAATATTTGAATAATTTACCTTAAAATACTGAGATAAAAAGATCTCGGATGTCAACATCTAATATATACTGAAAAAAGTCGAGAAAGTCACATAATATCTCAAAATCTGCATGACACTCTAAAAGCTTAAAACAAAAAGTTATTTCGCAATTTTTTCACGAAATTTGACCTTTGACCTCTGACCTTTGGCCTTTACTTTCGAGGGTCTTCGATACACAAGTTTCCACCTTGAGGTACCTCCCCACTAAGTTTGAAGAGGATCGTTCCAAAATGTAGAGTTTTTGACACATTTCTTCGGTTACAAATGTGCAAAAAATAAGTATTTTCCCTTCCATCATGTAACCTTTTTACTTTTGTTGCCATGGCAACCAATTATTTTGGCAGTACTAGGTACGTTGTTTATTGTTCATGTGAAGTTTCACATCGTGACACATCCCCACAACTTTGAAGAAAATCGCCTTCACCCTTTAGGAGATATTAAAGACGCTACAGCTTGAGACCGAACGAGGCCGATATCGCGTTTTTAAATGTATTCTGTCCTCCTTCAAACATTCATAAATGTTATAGCGCCATCAATCCTTTGTTTTTGAAAAGTTGATTGCGTCATTCACATACAATCGTGGGAACTTGGAGTATGTAAGTACTACTTTCAACTGCCGTACTAAGAACTAGCTAGCTATCTGTCAACGTGTACAACGGGACATCATCGGCAATGACACGTAAACTTGGCGAAGATGCCTGTACCTCAAACAACAAATTGACGACTTTAATGGGACACTGTGTAAACGGTGCCAGGCGAACCTTGTGTGATGGGTGAGATCTGCGAGTTGGTAAGGAAACCTGATGAAAAATGTGATGACATATTGTATAGATGGCAGCACGTCCGCGAAAAAAAAACAATTGTATGCGGTGTCTAGTATTATCTACGTTTAGTAGCCTGTACAAGGCCACAGGAAACCACGAATAAGCCTAAATTCCCCAAAACTACGTGTTCAAAATTCCCCTCAATTCCCCAAGGTCCGATACAATACACGAAGCTTTAACCTGAGAAAAATGAAACACACACAAAAGTGAGTTGGCAGACTGCAGACTATACTCTCAACATGTACTGGCAGTGGCGCAACCAGAGTGGGGGCACGGAGTGGTTCCCTCACTTTCCCCCAAATGAAATTCAGAAGTAAAAATGAGTGGGCAAAATTTGTATGAGACAAAAATAAAGAATATTTAGCTGACACTCACAAGGCCAGAAAGACTGGGAAGTGCATTTCCTGCAATCTGAGGGATATTTTTTATCAAACAATTTTCACTGTATGCTATGCGCCAACCGATGGTGGGGCTCTTCTTAGATAGTGTCATTCCTGCTTACCCCCACTTCAACCTTTGCCCCCTTCAGATGAAAAATTTTGGTTACGCCACTGCGTACTGGCCTATAACTATTATTAATGAGGATCAATCCTCCAGGCCCCCCCCCAAAAAACAACAAAAACATGAATGGTTATGTAGGTGCACAAAGGTGGGCAGGGTTCACTTGATCGACGGTTCGTTAGATCGAAGGCTCATTACACCCGGACCTTCTAACCGTCCTAAGGGACGCGGCAACTTCTCGGCCCAGTCAAAAGATTACACAGACAAGGTGAGACAGAGAATCGACGAATCGACGTACTATCCAGTTTTACAGTCGAGTACGGAGTAAGCTATCCCTTAAGTCACTGCGTAATATTAGGCTTAGCCAGAATGAATGGGAAATTGTAGTACAACTTTCCGATTTAAGTCCCAGTAATTAGGAAAATGTGAAAACGGCACATTTCCTTAAGCTTCAGTAATTAAATTGAAGAAGAAATGTGAAAAGGGCACATTTCTTTAAAGTTCCACTAACTAGGAAAATGTGAAAAACGGCACATTCCCTGAAAGTTCCATTAATCAGGAAAATGTGATAAACGGCACATTCCCTGAAAGTTCCATTTTCAGGAAAATGTGATAAACGGCACATTCCCTAAGTTCCTTGTAAATATGACGGAATATGAAAACTGCACAGCCCTTCACTTCACGAATGGAACCTAGCGGCAACTGGCATTCTGGTTACAGTTACAAGGCG
>WURT03025816.1:19668-34649 GCA_009936505.3 Holothuria glaberrima | reverse complement strand
GAATGCAATAAAGAGCATAACTGGTTGATTATTGGAGTACAAAACTTAAATTTTACTTCGAAATTTTCAGTTCCCCTAGAACCTTCCTCAGCGAAATCTTACAACAAAGTGAGTAACTTATTACTATATGTATATATATATACACACATAGCTCTCATGCTCTCATTCTGTCATATCCCTAATAGTAACACTGACTCTTACATAAGCTTGTCTGATCATAGAGGTGTTGGAACATACAGACACTGGAATATATAGAGTTGACCCCACATAGATCACCTCCATATTTCTATAAATGGCATCTATGTGAGACTTGACCTGTCCCACCAGAATGCATCTGTACATGGTACAGCAGAATAATGAGGTGTGGATGTCATACCCTTAGATGCAAAGGCCCTCAGAAGTAAGGTGGGGGGTCCCAAAGGGATGAATAGATTTCCCACCAAAACCAAAGCACTTTTTAAAAATCAAATGTCACTTATCATGGTATGTTAATAGCACTCAACAGCGACTATAACATTACTTTAAAATCAAGACAACCATGAAACTTCTCCTTTTTTCATGTGTTCCTGATTTAGGACAGAAAAGTGGTACAACAGCTACCACATCAGCCATAGTATTTATAGCAGCATTTATAGAAAGCACAGTGGCACAACCTCAACCTCTATCTCTATATTCTTCATAATACAGTAGTATTTCCATAGCTTCCCCCTCCCCCATCACAAATGATGCAGACATCCCTGAAGGTCCCATGTAACAAAACGAGAATTAATTTGCACAGCCTGTAAACCTGCAAGGTGTTTGGTATTTGTATCGGTCTCTGTGATGGATAGTACAAGGTGGGTAGAAAGGGATTTATTGATGATGTTGAGAAAATGCTAGAGTCTACAAATTTTTTATGTTAAAAACAATGAATACCAAAAGCTACCTAGTAATAGAAATCATCCTAAAAATGCATTTCCATTGCAAAATTTCTGTCTCTCACACAGTAAGACTGCACTCCAGTCACCCTCACGTATGCAATGTCTGATGCATATTTCAGTAGGCCTCTTATTTCCTATTCATTGTGGCTTTGTTCATATAAATTTAGCTAGACATACTGTAATACCTGATACAGAAAATACTCTTCAATTTGAACACCCTCAAATTCAATACAACTTTTAACACTTTAACAAAATGACTGATATGTTTGTAACATGTAGTTAACATGCCACTACGAATGTGACTTATTTCTTATAGGCCAGTCTGAAGTCATGTTACAAGTGAAGTCAAGTAAATGGTGGATTCTCAGTTTCTCTCACTATAGAGTCTGCAACAGTTACAAGGTTTCTAACAATTTAACCAACCATGTATCATTGATTTCTTATATATCATCAGCTACATCAAATTTTGTCTCTCCTCCTTTACCTCCCATTTGTAAACATATGTCATGTACCACAGGACCTGGGGTTTTGTCGTAAAACTTAAAATTGTGACAATTCAACACAAGGCCATGACAGTTTAATTGAGTTAATACAATATGTGAAGTTGTATTGAGTGTGAAGTCTGTGCATCCATGCTTTTATGTATTCATTAGTCACCCCTTCCCCACCCATTCTGCAGTACCTCACCAAAAGTTGAGGAAATAAATCATGTTGTGATCTATTTCATTCCTACTGATCTCCCTTATTAGTACACGTGGATAGCCCCAAGGAACAGCTACTGGCAATGAATGTATCCCCTCTTGATGGCACTATACCTCCTTTTTATTGTGCTTCCTCTATATCGTCCTTGCTTCAGTAGGTAGGGCTTATAGATTTACGAACCAGTTAAGTTACATTGATTCTTTGCGACCCTTGGTAGCTATGGTGCTACTACCATTTAATTTATTCATCACCCTCCCCTGTCCCCAACTTTACTTTGTACACATAAATTTCCAATGTATCCTGAATTTCTCATAACAAAGCTTATGGACATTACATCACAGGTCCATAAAAACCAAACCACATGCTTAACTAGAAGAAAACGCCCTAAACATATTGTGGATGATCATACTTTTCTGAAAATTTCTTAGTAAAAGTTGTAAAATGATGAAATTATACTGTGTCATAAGTTAATTTCTCTTTGTGATGCACCCTTGTCCAATTTTAAATTTGCAAAAAAGTCTAGTTAGTTAGATGAGGTTTAACGGCCCAGTTTCCAACCAACTGGTTCAAGTCGAGCCAGCCACAGCCTTTTTTCCAGTTGTGGCTCACTGGCTTGTTTTCCCTTACTCCACTGCTTATGCAGAGCATCACGCACAACGGCAAAAGGTTCCATTTTTAAAGTCTTTGGTATGACTTGACCTGGGAATCGAACCCAGGCCTCCTGCATGAGAGGCAAAAAGTCTAAGCAGACCAGCAATGATAACACTTTAAGAGCAAACTTAATGTTAGCCCAACCTGCAACTGTCAAATATACTGGTGATGTGAAAGGGTACAACACATACCTTGAATGACAGAGGAAAATAAAAGGTCTATACACTGTTAGTGCTAATTGACAAACTAATTTGTACATTCCAGGATGAGAACCATTTTAATTTTGACTGTTCCGTTCGTCACTGTATTACCAACTCAATGCCAACCCCACCCCTTAACTGCCACAAACCTAAGATTTAAGACTATCTGTGTGTAGAACATTCTAGTTTCACCTTCTCATATGGCATACCTTGCTGATGTTTGTCGAATTTATTTACATGGACCAAAGTCATACATAGCATGCCATACATACTAAGAATAATATCAATACAGGCAGCAAATAAAGATGAATTTTACAACTGGGGCCATCCACAACCAAGCTCTGCCCCATGAGGGACTACCAGTCCCTGGCCTTGCTAGTCAAAAGAAATGATGATCTGATGGCTTGCCTTATTCACCCAAAGCTAGAGGTTGCACTTTCTGCTGTGCTCTCAGGGGCATAGCCTGGGATTCCAAACAGGTATGCATTAAATGCTGCAACTATTGCAATATAACAAACCACTCTAACACACTTGTAAGGTAGAAGTCAATAAAGCTTTATGAGACTTTGGTCACACACCCCCCCCCCCCCACCCACCCACAGCTACCCCAGTGGTACTGTACACAACCTTGTCCATAACAACAGATTCTATCAATGGGGGAGCTGGTGCAAAAGCTTAAAAAGATAATCAGATAAGATGACCCATGACCTAAGAAGAAGGGATAGGGGAAAGAAGGGGGAGTAGCTGAAGGCCAATCAACCACATACACTTTAAGGATGTAAGTACTACCCTACCCTAACAGCATGACTTTAGCAGTTCTTTCTGAGACTTATCTTATGTAAAGGCTCAAGCAGGTAATTTACATACTCGACTAGAAAAATAAATAATAATATAGTCTGAATGAGTTGAAAACTTGAATGTATAAGGAATTTTATTGATGATATATTAGTGTAGTTGATAAAAGTTTTGGCATAACCAAGAGGCTGTCTGGCTTTGTAAACAATATACAACCAGATACAAACTGCTATCTCCTACAAAATATGTACAATATAATTTAATACAAATTAAACTATTACAAATTATTTTGATATCATCACACCAATAACTGAATATAAAATATTTTAGGCAGTTCTGACATGCCTCTTCGAGGGAATAGCAGCTCTACAGACTGCAAGACAGTACTTGTGGAATTTGTTTGGAAGCAACTTGCAATTTATCGTATCTTCTAATGAAAATACAGTGTTTATAGAAGAACTTCAAAGAAGGGCATGTTCTACAAATGGTTCTGACAAGTGAGCACCATGGTGATAAATTACTGCATGCAAATTTAAGGCCATACCAAAATCACAAACTACAGAGGACAAAAGACCACCTTGCATTAACATATTAAATCTTGGTCAAGCAATCACAACCATTACATACTTTCATGTGAAAATCTAACTTCTGGAAAGTTAAGCAGACTTGTTTATATTCAAAGAAGCTTTTTTAGCCATCAAAGGCAAAATTTCACTGTCAATACTGCTAGTTTCATACTTTCATCAAAATAAAACAAAGACATCTTGTTAAAGGTGATACATACCCCCACCATTTATAAGTTTCCTTAAACTTCTGGTGAGTTATCCCTTGGCTTCTTTTGTTAACTGTACTGTAAAGTTTCTCTACCTTTATGTAAAACTTTGTCAAGAAGATGGCTATTACGTCCATAAAAGTGAACTGATATAAGGACACACAATCCACAATAAGCACAATTGCCATGCCGGAATAATAAGTTGTAAAATCTAGCTGACAATAACAAAAACTGATGGAACAGATGCAAATGACCAAAAATGCTTCATCTCAAACCAAAATGCTGTGAATAAAATTTAAGCAATCTTTTCCTATGTAAATATGAATATTAAAGAGATAGTACACAAACAACCCATAATTTTAACAGTTAAAAGCCAGCATAACAGTACCATACCCTACCTTACCCTGTCAGAGTGTGGGTCTTACTACGGTTCTCCAGCTCCTACAACCTGTAACAAAGAAATTGTATCTCTTATTAAAATTAACTTAAAGGTTATTCTCATCAATCATCTGTAACAACAGGACAGATCAACAGGTCTAGAGCTGTGGTGAAGAGCAAGCGGCATTTCCCCCTCCTAACTAATTTACATACTACATCACTCCAATAAGTCTGACATCTAATGACCATCATTTGTCCTTGCCTACAGGGTCCCTAAAATGGTCTCAGCACATTCCTTCCCCCCCCCCTTCCCCCAAACTTCCTGAAATGTGTACTGAAGGCCCTGTGCTTAATGTAAAATTTACAACTTTATTTCAATACATTAACTCTACTCATCTATCCCTTCCCTAATTATAAAAATATCTGAAGATCAAGGTACTGTGAGTCCATTTAGAGGTACGCATGCCCAAACAAATACACATTGAAAGCACACAAAAACAGAAATTGCTTCATGCAATGACTTAGTCAAAACTCATATTTTTTTCCCTTTTTATGTTAGTAAAATAAGTTAAACACAAACAGAAAAGATGTTCCAGTTTTTAAATTTCTTTATATTTTACGGCTGTATACTTTCTCAAAGTCTTACATACAAACATTCTTGTGACTATTTCTTAAAAAGAAAATTGTAATCAGTATGCAAAAGGCATACTACAAACAATACATTTTATGTTAAGGATGATCTCAAATATGAGACACATAACAATGGAAAAAATATAAAAGCTTGGTTCATGTCAAAAATTAAACCTGGCCACCTGCTTCAAGTTATCTAAGTAATCAATCAGATATATAAAATACAGGTCAGCTTATTTCATTTTCAACACCTAATAAAGAGAATGATACCAGTGCATAGGTTCTAACATTGATGTTATTAACTACAGTGCCACCATTTGTTCACCTTACCACAAACTAAGATGTTGCTCTACGAGCCAAGTGAGTCTTCCCAATAGCATAGGGTTGCTGTATGGTGCTGGTTTATGTCCCTACCATGTCAAAACAAATGTTCTCTTTCATACCAAGGACAATGGCTGAGTGGAATTGTTTACCTACAGCTGTTAGGGACCATTCAACTGAAACATTCAGAAGCCAATTAGGCAAATTGGACCTGTTGTCCATGAGGAGATAACAAATTAATTTATTTCTGTCGGCCAGTCGTTGCACACCTACAAGCATATATCCTATCTGAGAAGAACTGTTAGTAGTATTTACCAGAACCAGAAATGTTGCATTATGAACTCTACCAAAATAGTTGCTATATGATATAGTGTAAGTACAATGTTACAAGTACCAGTACCAATGTAGTGTCTCTTGCTATGAGAACAAGTAAAATTCTGCACCCATCTTTTTTTCTGTATTAACATCAGTACAAATCTTTGCACAACATTAAATACTTGTACCAGAGTGCAAAAATGCACTGTGGTTTCGAGAACTTTATTACACTAGAGTTTACTAGAAATAGCTCACAAGTTTCACTTCTTGCTGTAACACTATTTTGGTCAGTGTGATGCATCAACAAATCAAACATGAACACTAAGATCCCTAACCTTGAGATACCATGTTAAAATGTTTTCATAGTTTGACCTCTGTGACCTCAAGTGATCTTTGGCCTCCTCACACCAAAAGGCTTTTTTTCAATTCTAATGGATTCACATGATGCAAAGAATGTAAACTATCCATGCTTCCTATCAAATGAAGTATATGTGATTCAGGTTGACAGTTTGTGACCTCTGATGACCTCAGCTGACCTTTAAAATCCCCAAAAAATATATCGTCTTCTACACAACATACCAAGTATGAAAAATTTCAGAGTTATACTTCTTGAGATATTGTGTAAACCAGCTAAGTGTCACACTTACATCTGTTTAACTGTTTTTCCATCTGTCTTTCTGTCCATCAGTCCATGCAAACAGACATACGCACACATGCCATCAAGACCACATAGGTTCTCTTATCATCAAAACCAAAAATCAGTAGGCTAAGCGTACAAGTACAAATCCTTTGTTATGAGTGCCGGTACAGGTAAACTCACCAGTACACACTACCAGTATGGTATACAGATATTAAAGATTTCACCAATTTGCCTGCCGATTAAATCAAACTTTTGGCTGTTTCTTTTACCAGTACTTCTATACAACCAGGGAAAGGCAAAGTGCCATATCCCTCTTACAAAGGTAACAGACTTTATTTTATTTCAGCATTCCTTTCAATGCTATTTATATTGGATCTACTAGAATACTGGCTGTAGGAACAACATCATTAAACCCATGGATGGTTCCAACACTTTTGTACCCTGATTGTATCAGAAAGTCACTTGAACATTGT
Source organism: Holothuria glaberrima (assembly GCA_009936505.3). NCBI lineage: Eukaryota > Metazoa > Echinodermata > Holothuroidea > Aspidochirotida > Holothuriidae > Holothuria > Holothuria glaberrima. Next base: position 27,852 of record WURT03025816.1, on the reverse strand, counting down.
GGACACATGAAACAACATGATCTAATGACAATAACTGTAAGCATGTCAGTTTTTCAGAGCAAAGAACTCGGTTAGTTTTTGTGGTAGAAATTGGAACCACAAAGGTATTCCCCTCCTCTCACCACCCACAAAATAAAGTCTGCATTACCAACCCCTGTTGCAGAGCCAGTGGTCTTTCCCCCAACTATCACATGATGTCCCATTTTTTGCTGTTCAGTGCTTGAACCAGGAAATAAAAACACAAGGGATTTCCCCCTTCCACAAAATGAGGTGAGTCTTCACTACCCTTCCTTCATCAACTGCCTGATTTCTGCTAGCCTGCATAGCTCCCTTACAATTTCTCCTTATCTTTGTTAAGCCAGGGGAGAGCAAACTACCTGTACTCAACAGGCTCACTTTCTGCTAGCCAAAAAGTATAAATTCTCTTATTAGAATATTTCATTTGTTAACACCTTGCAGACTGTGACAATCCCACAACGGTACATTCTAATCTACGCAATAGTACTGTACAAACAACAATTCTATCATTTTGGTCTATATCTTTTCTGCTTTTCTGTATGTCTTTTCTGCTTTCAGATGAAGCTTTCCACCAACAGCAGTTTATGGTAATAGCTATTGCCTCCTTCATCATATGACTTAGTTTAAGACCAATTCCATTCTTGAATCTGCCTGCTGTAAGCCATCTTTCAGCTTTATTTATTACAGATTTGGTTTCTTTTCAGCCAAAAGGCTATGCTTGTGCAATCAGAGTGAGCAAATCTTCTTGCTGTATTGTTTTATTCAGAAGTCTTTTACATACTGGAATGAGTTTCATCCTTTATATTCTCCTGTTCTCCTTTGGTTGCATTGTGGCAACCTCTAGTCTATTGTTGTCTTGTGTTGTGCCTCAGCCGCAGCAACCATCGCAGCAAATATAGAATCTTTCTTAGCCAGCAATGCTGATGGTGTGTCAAACTCTGCCACCTTCAGATGGAACAAAATTGTAATTTTAATAAACATAAATAAAGACATAAATACATCATTTGTGGTGGGGGGGGGGGGATTAAGCAGTAAGTGATATCATAATACAACCCTAGATCTATACACTAAACAAAGTAGATAACAATCTGAGGAGTAAAAATGCAATTAAATCTTGCCCTTGAATTAACAAACAACCTATGTCTAACTTCCATTACAGAGTTGTTACAACCTATTACATAGTAACTTCTATTTCATATACATTTCATCAATAACAAGCACAGGAGATATATCCCCCTCCCCCCTGTTTTTTGAGATAATCCCATTGACTCTCAGTTTCTTGCACAGAAAATTTTGCTTCAGGGGTCCCCCCCCCTTATGGTGCCTGGGTGGTAGCTTTCCTGTAGGACACCTAATCACCCCACCAGTTATCTGACCTAGTGGGGTCTTGATAATGACTTGACAAAGTCACCTCATGAGTTCCATTAATATCCCTGCATGGAATAAAGTACACAAGACCAAGATAGTGAAGCATATGTGTATGGGGAGTTTGACAGCTCCCCCCACCCCCAGGGCAAAACATGCAATATTGATTTTACAGCTAATAATATTTTTTTCAAAGCAACATTCATGACAAGACTTCGCCAATTCAAACAAATTTCATGGCATATCCCTTCCAAGCAGGCTTGGGCGACTCCGATATTTTTGGAGTTGGGTACCCCTGGTATGAATAGTAGCAACTCTGAAGCTAGTCACTACTCCTACTTGGTTTCAATGACGCCATAACTGCCACCTACACCTATATAACGTTATAATTTGAGCAGGAATTATCGTATAGACAATGTAGGAAGTAAACGATATGCACTACTCAGTTGTGCATGTGATGTGTGGGCATTGCGTGTTATGAATGACAAGCTGTACTAGTGTATTGAATATAATTCCTGGCATCTAAAAGGGGCTGGGCTGCACAGAAGAATTTCATCAGAGGATTGAACGGAAATGAGGAAAATTTTTGATGTAGTACGAGTGAGTAGCCCACAAAAAAACGATCATCATGAATGGTTTTTTATAGTTTTAAAAATTCGCCCGGAAGTTGTGTCTCCAAGGAAAGTGGAGTTGACTCCCGGCCAAAAGTTGCAACTCTGAGGAAGAGCTGGGTAACCCGTCAAGCCTTTGTAAAGTGTCTTCCATGCGCTTATATAGTTTACCGAGTTTCACTTACATTTCCGTCACTCATTACAAGAATCTTGTCCGAGTCTAAGATGGTGTTGAGCCGATGAGCAATGGTCAGTAGTGTGCATTGACCAAATGCCTGACGGATAGTTCCCTGAATCAGGAAATCAGTCTCAGTGTCAATGGCAGCTGTGGCTTCATCTAACATGAGAATCTTACTCTGTCTCAACAGAGCCCTGGACATACAGATAAGTTGTCGCTCTCCCACGGAAAAGTTATCACCACCTTCAGAAACAGGGGATTCAAGTTTCTCCGGTAGAGAACTGACCTAGTAGAGAGAAATCAAATTGAAGAAAGAAGGGATTCTTTTTGAGTCAAAGACAATTATGAGTGGTTCAACAATTTGATCAAAGAAATTATGGCAACAGAACAAATTATGCAAAATACTAATGACCCTCGCCAAGTAAATAGGAGTAATTGGGGTATTCTTGTAGTCTTCAAGAAACAAAATTTACAATTAACATTGGTTCTCCTGCATATTCAAAAGGCTCTTAACTTTTTAAAACAAAAGAAAATCTGCCACCTTGCAAGAGTTAGGTACAGAATACTTAATAAAAACCCAAACTGTTAACAAATAGTAGACACATAGTAACAGAACTGATTATACAAATACAAACATACATTTACATTGCAACAACAGTGGCAAAAGACTGGACTTAGCCATAATCACACCTTTTTTAACAAAGATCACAGCTAGCTAAATTTATATCATCATTTATTACTAAATTGCAACAGACCTAGTGTCATTTGTAAGGGCTAGAGAGAAGGGCAACAAGGTCATGTACACCACACAAGGTTGAGACTACAAGATTGACCTTAAGAATGTGGTCAGTCTTGAAACCTCTAACAGTACCATACCTTTTCTTTCATATGAGCTCTCTCTAAAGCACTCCATAGTTCTTCATCAGTGTGGTTTCCAAATGGATCTAAATTGTACCTTAATTTCAAAGAAAATTTTTAAACGTATAAAATTGTTTTCAATATCACAAACCTTGCAAAAAAAAGTGATTTCATAAGCAATATTTTTTTTCTAAAACCACCACAATTATAATTTCAATAAACAAGCAAAAGCCAATAAACATTTTGAAATGACACTGATAACTGAAAAAAGGCAACCATTTTACATCAAACTAGCTCTGTTTACAACTTGATGAGCTACATCCTATGGAGTCCACATGCATGTTATACTGCCAATTTAAGTAGCTGTCAGCAAGGATACCCACACATGTCAGGTTTAATAATCCAAAATTTTCCCTGTATTTTATAGCTTTTCATTTTTTCCTTATAACCTTATCTGCAGTATCACCAACAATAATTGATTTTTTTTTATGGTCTTTTTTCTCCTTAATCTTCTACACTTTTACAGGTCTTAACCTGATGATCTTTGTTGTTTTACATCTTTTATTCTCTTTATAAATTTATAAAGGTTGAACTGGATTGAACTAAAAGTGTAAATATATCTCTTGCATTCCCCTAATATTTCCAGTTGCTAGGAAGTTCCTTCAAAATTTTGAACTAAACACTTATGCAGAGCAACATGTGTACAGATGAAAAAAGTTCAAAAGTTCAAGAAAAGAAAAAACCAGAATTAGTAGCAATATGAGAAATAATAATAATAATTGATCTACAAACATTTAATACCAGTAAAGATTTATTTGAAAAAAGATTTAGCTCACACTACCACAAAAACTTATCAAATCCATAGACAATGTGTTATGCTGCTATACAAGTATAAATTGTATAGAAGCACAACAGAGAGGAATGGATATCTAAAAATTTGCATTCTCTTACTTCATCGGGGGATAACGTGAGCATCATTTTACTCTTGTAAACCTCAGGACTTTTAAATAAGAAAAGAAAAAAGAAGAAAAAAAGACTGAATCTTTACCTTACATTCCCAATAAAGAGGACAGGATCTTGAGGTATAATAGAAAGCTTTGACCTGAGGTCATGTAGACCAATCTGACTGATGTCTATACCATCTATTTTAATTTCTCCCCCTGATTTCTCCACCAAACGGAACAGAGACACACCCAGAGATGACTTCCCTGATGGCAAAAGAATGTATTCTTTTTTTAAAACAAGAGGGCAGAATAATTGTTCACTGGATGTTGAGTAATGAAGTGATAAAACTGATTTTTTGTCTTTAAATTTGAGGTAAAAAGTACCAAATTCTTCATACTACTTAAGTATTAACTTTCTTCTCATACATTCACTACAAGTGTTAAGTTCCAAGGTTCATGAGGAGAACAAACCTAATACAGCAAGTAAAGCCTTAATAACCTGCTTCTATGGGCAAAGGTGAGTACATGCGGTGTGGCTTTTATCCATATAGAACAACAGTTCCCACAGTGCCATTTAATAACCAACGTTGCTTGAAACTAATTTTAGCACCATCCTGTGGTGTTCAGCACATTTGTATGTACTTGTGTACCATATACAAATACAAATTTGTATTTGCAGGTAAGTAGGGATTACATGTGTAAATAGGAGGTAATAAGGGGGAGAAGCAGATTACATATAAATACAAATTTACCCTGCAGAAAAGTGAAATCTATCTCACTCCAGGTCTGAAATCCTGAATCTATCTAAACTCAGATTTAGAACCCCTTTCTACACCTATATCAGCAGCTTTGGTTGCTTGTTCTCATCTGGGTTAGTGCTTTCACCACACTCACTGAAGGCAAATGCAGAAAGGCATTATGATCTCAGTATTCTGTTGGGATGGAAAGTGGGGAAGGGAGGGGACTTACATGGAGGAAGATCCTCAAACTATAACCAGAAAGCCAAAAGGCTTAGTGATTCCTAGCCATATGATGTATTGCAACAAACATGAATGAGATGACAAGCATGAGATCCCTCGTACATTAGATGCCTTTGACCGCCACAACCATGAAAAGGCTCTGCTACACAATATTAGCAATCCACATGCAAAGTATGAGATCCCTCACAGTCATCCTTCTTGAGATATTGTGCTTACAAGGTTTTGACTTTGTTACCTCTTGTGACCCCAAATGACCTTTGACCTTCACCAAAACAATAGGGATCATCTACTCAATATGGCCAACTCACATACCAAGTATGAGATCCCTTGGAGTTACCCTTCTTGAGATATCGTGTTTACAAGGTTTTGACCTTTTGACATCTGGTGACCCCAAATGACCTCTAACCTCCACCAAAAACAATAGGGATCATCTACTCAATATGGGCAACTCACACAACAAGTATGAGATCCCTCGGAGTTACCATTCTTGAGATATTGTGTTTACAAGCAAAGCCGTCACACACACACATACAGGTTTTTTCCTATCAAGGAGAGGACCTCATTGTTCTTTCCTTTGTGTTTGCTTCCTTAACCCTAACATTAACAATAGACTGTCTACTGTTCGACACCTGAGGACCTCTGAAATCTATTGTTCTGACACTTGAGGACCTCATCTTGAATAGAAAATGTCCTCACCTTGTCTGAAATGTTAGGTCATACACACACATGCATACTTGTCACACACATACACACACACACAAGACATCACCATCGCATAGATTCGTTTCGCGTTCGGCAAGGAATCAAAAAAGAGTATGTATATTATTGAGCATCTTGTACAATTTAGGTGTACATTAATGATCAAAGATAAGACAGATAACATTTGTTTTCTAGAACTACCTAAGATTCAGAGGTTCACTTAATGGCATATAATAATTTAGTATCAGTTAGTGTATATTTATTTGAAACCAATGAGACATCATCTATCTGCTGTACTATCTAGAATGTAATAGGTATCATCCTTCTCAGAAATGGGAAGGATTGGGAGCATTAGGCACAGGTGCCAGAAATTAATGAAACTGGAACAACAAATTTTTATTACTGGAAGATAAGTATGCACTTAAAGATGATTCAGACAAGAAACCATTAGTCCAAGAAGCCCCTCACTATTGCATTCATGACCTCCACATTGTATTCATGACCTCCACATTGCATTCATTACCTCCACATTGCATTCATGACCTCCACATTGCATTCATGACCTCCACATTGCATTCGTTCACTGAAATATTCTTTTTGCAATTAATTATTAAAGATTTCTTTGAATTCCTTGAACATTTACACGCTGACCAACAAATATGAGAAGAATAGGAGATGTCATGCTTTATAATACTGAATGCTGTTCTATCTTTAAAATGGAGAGTTACCTTTAAAGAGAAATGAGTATGCAATGCTGACATGGGTTTTTTCTAATGTAAAGGCCAAGGACAGAATAAGCTCCCTGCAAGAGGTTTAGAGTGAAAGATTTAGTGTTTGTCCCCAAGTATAAGTCCCAACCTTATTTCAGTGTGCAGCTGAGTGACTCTTGTGGAGAAAAAAATTGGTTTCTTTGAAGATTGTTGATACAGATAGAACAAGTCCTTCAAGTCAGAACATGCCTACTTCGGCTTAATGAGGAATAAACTATTTGCTGATGACAACTTAGAGTTTAATAAGCATAAAGGGGTATACTTATTCCACCTCGAGTGAGAGACTTTTCCCATAAAACAGACATCGAGTGTGATAGGGTGTATAGTAAGCATTGGTTTCACTAAATAGAATCTTAAGTGAATTAGCACATCATCCAGAGTGCCAAAAAAGCTTTCCAAACCTTCTGGGACTGTTACAGCTCCCGACAGAAATCAAAATAAACCAGCCACATTAATTTACCGTTATACAACCTTAAATGACCCTCCACCCACCCCACTCCCCCCCCCCCACCTTACTTGTACAATCTTGGAGGGGGCAAAAAATATCAAATATCATACAGATTGCCTTCCTCCACTCCTAAATATATGTCAATCATACAAGAATAAAAGCAATAGCCAATGTGGACCCTAATACAGCTCCCTCAATGTGTTCAGGGAGCAATTGTTTCCTGAACCAGCTCTGCTAAATGTGTTCAGGAAGCTTTTGAAAAGAGCCAACTTGATCTGCTTCACTCTCACCTGAGCCAGTCCTGCCGACAATACCAATTTTCTCTCCTGGTTTCACAGAGAAGCTGATACCTTTGAGGACAAGGGGTAAGTTTTCCCTATATTTCATCTTATAGTTAGAAAACCTAATAGCACCCTCAGCTGGCCACGACTGGTCAGGCTCTGTCTCTTTGATATTGTGAGGTGCTTCTGGTATTAATTTCTAAAAATAAAGAAGAGCGGTTTGACAAAGGAGCATTATTTACTGTTTGAATATTTCCTATAAAAATGCCAATACAACTACACCTTCTGTAATGAATCACATAATTCTAAAACTAAGAAAAGAGTAAAATTTCACCTTTTACAAATGTCCTGAAAGAAGAATTAAATTCACATTTTTCTCTGGCCAAAAGGAAAATATCTTGTACACCTATGTGTAAAGTGATTATAAAATGCAAGAATATGTCACATCACTTGCTATGAGTCCTCCACCTTGGGTTAAAGGTAAAGGGCAGTCACCCTAATTTGGATAAGTAAGTTGTCTACCTTATTTCATGAATGGCTCTTGAGAATCAAGTGACAATATTTTTCTCACTAATTGTAAAATTTACTAGGAGTAACTCCTTGGTTTACCTTGAATATGCAATATTTAAGTTCAGAAATATCATAAAAGGTAATCAATCGAAAGATAAATAAAAAGAAATCTGTGAGATTTTGCTGCTGTTTCAAAATAAATTTGAGGCAACTGCTTATGCCTTTTATTGGTCAAATGCAACTATCACAAAGAATGAATAAGAAAATCATTAGACGTTTCAGGTATTTGATTAGGCTTATATTGCTCTTTCTTTCAATAGTTATTACAAATGACGAGTTTTCTTTTTCTTTCAATAATTATTACAAATCACGAGTTTTCTTTTTCTTTCAATAATTATTACAAATGATGAGTTTTCTTTTTCTTTCAATAATTATTACAAATGACGAGTTTTCTTTTTCTTTCAATAATTATTACAAATGACGAGTTTTCTTTTTCTTTCAATAATTATTACAAAGGATGAG
>WURT03025816.1:5603-19568 GCA_009936505.3 Holothuria glaberrima | reverse complement strand
CTTTCAATAATTATTACAAATGACGAGTTTTCTTTTTCTTTCAATAATTATTACAAAGGATGAGTTTTCTTTTTCTTGTAATAATGATTGCATATGATGAGTTTCCTTGTCCTTTAAATATCTCCGTCCTGTAAGTAAGACAATCTGACAAAGATTTACCTTTATATAATTGAGTATTCTTTCAGCTGATGTAAATCTGGCTTCTGCTTCGGCAAACATAGCCATCATTAGTTGAAACATGCCATTAAGCTGTCAAAAGGGAAACATGACAGGCTAAAACTCTAAAACAAATCCTGCTTGAAGAAAATGTATTGCAAAGTAGAGCTTAATGTTATCATGGCTGTACTCATGGTCTCTTTACTTGTGGCTAAAAACAGCATTGTACACATACATTTTAAAATCTTCACTGGCTGATTGTTACCATGATCATCTTACTTTTCACAAAACACAAAACTTAAGAGCAAAAATGGACCAGGGTTTTCCATGATTTTGATTACTTAAGTTCAGCACATCCGGGTCAGAATGTCAACTGGGAACATCAAGGATCCTCTACACATCTTACTGAGGAGTACAAACCAAATGATACCTGCCTGCTCTTTCCTAGTAGCACACAAAATGTAACAAGACAGGAGTGTACTAATTTTAACCAATCCTTCTCCCAAGTCCCCCATTTAACATTTGCATCATGTATCCCAATCTCCAACCAATTTCCCAACTGCTGGAATGGGTGGGGTACTCTTGCTCTGCTAAACTGCTTGACAGCTGATCATCAAAAGACCTTGGGGTCAAACAACTTCAGAGTATGCTCTTTTGAGGGTTTGTGCAATTTCTTGAGACAGAGCTTTTACAAGTTTTGCAAGTTTGGACTGCCTGACCTCATGAAACCTGTAACCTTTACGACAAAGAGGATAAAAGCATTTTTCTGGGACAAACTTCCAATGAGGATAACATGTTTCAAAGTTTGTCCTCTTCATGTGATGTCTCTACACCAAAAAAAAAAAAGCTCCACACATACACACATCTGCACGACTGCACATATCATTCCTTTTTTTTCTATAAACCTACCAGAAAGCCAATAGGCTCTAGTCATTCCTTGTCAATGAAAAAATATTTTTTCCTACTGTGGTTGTTCACTGACATGTTTTCATTGTGAATGTTACTATGTTTGGACAATGAAATGATAAAAATTCATGTGCATTACATTTGTAGCAAAATATCCACACAATTTTCTGACTGATTTAAGTTTACAAAGATTTCAGTTTGACATCTGGTGTCCTTTAATGAGTTTAGACCTCTAGCAAAAATAACATATTTTTTTATTCAATATGTGGCACTCACAAACTGAACTATGAAATACTTCAATTAGTTTTTCCTTGAGAAATTTCGTATTCAAGATTCTGAAATATTTTGGGCACTCCCAAAAGGTATGAGGCTTAAAGTTTATATCACACACTAATGGTGAAGTATACCAGAAGTGTTTTAGACTTGTCCAAGTGTTTCATCCCAACAATTTATCATTTTACTTGTAATAAGGTATACTGTTGCTGGTATGAGCACCATTAATATTACCTGTAAAAAAAAAATGACAAAGGAAGATTCTTTGTACTGCATGATTTTATAGCAATAATTGCATTTTTTGGTTTAATTCAAGTTTTCCTCTTTCCTTAAATGCTATCCTTTTAAAACTTTATCACCACCCTCAGAAGTAATTCAAAGAAAGTCTAATAAAAATTACTGTAAGCATTGAATTGTTGACTTTATGCCCAAAGGGATAAATTACTACAAAGAAAAAAAAAAAAAAATTGTCAAATGCTAACACCTGAAATGTGAGCTTGCTACAAGACCTGTACCTGTTGAGGGAGAAATGAGCAAACATTGCTTCAACCTTAGGCTATTTTCTTATGAGAAATGCATATATTAGGGTAAACCAATAATTATGTGATGATCCATTCCTGCATGCACATGGGTATAATTACAGCTGTGTCTGTGACTACAATGCTGCATGCATGACCCCAGTATACCAATGCAATGTTTCCACTGTACTGAAATATATCCTACTATGCAGGGAATTTTTGTGCTCTTCTGATAATTTTGAAGAAAGAGAATATTTTCAGGAAATTAAAGAGTTTGAGGGAGAATTTTATTCAATCAGAGGTACTTTCTTTGAATGAAGATATGGTCTCTGCTAACCTCTAGAGCAGATGTCAAATATTTACCAAGTAAATTACAGTAGCCATAATAAATGTATGAGTAAACCCTGCCTACTCAGTTTTCACAGATTGACATCTAAAACTTCAAATGACCTCTGACCTCCAACAAAACAATGTTCTCCACTAGCGAACAAAACGTGATTATTCAAGTTTTAATTCTTGAAATATCATGTTTCCAAGGTCTTCACAATCTTTGCTCCGGTGAACACAGATGGCTTATGACCTCCCTCCACGATAAATCAATGGGAAATATCATTTCCTCAAGTTCAATGACAAATTCCCTTTCCATACTTTTTTAATCAACATGGTTTGAGTTTAGTTATGTTGAACAAAATGAAGTGATATGCAAAGGGTAATGGTTTATGGTGCACATCAAAGTAATCTTAAACAACTGAGGACAAGAGGGGCAATAAATCTAGCTACAAAAGAATCACAAGACATTTTCCAACCTGAGTGGTATATGATATAGCCAGAGCAACAAGGGCTGGAGAGATCGTCCCATGTAGGAATACTGCCATCAAATTGACCAGCGTAGACACTAGTACTACCAGGACTTCTAGCCTCATACCTGCCCATCTACCAGTCATCCTAAACAACATCAGTGGGTAAGCATTGTTGTCAAGGAGATCAATAAATCTGGTAGAAGGACACAAAATATTAAATTTTTAAAGATATTACACTAAAAAGAACATTTATATTACATTCTCAGAAGGAACTTCTTAAGTCCATGCTTACAGTACACTATCACCTGGGGTAGTTAAGGTAGGTAAAGACTACACAGTATTGGCCAGATTTTTTGCTTAACAGCTAGTATGATATAGAACTGAGGATCATAACCATCACTTTGATTTTATCAAAACAGCAACAGAATAGGGACAAAAACTGTTTCAGTTTGTAGTACAACTTGACAAAACATTTTTTCCTTGCTGTAGTGTAACAGAACCATTGCTTGTTTGATTCACAATTGTGAGAGATAATGCACAATAGGGTGGCAAGACAAGTATAAGACAAATGAGTGACAGAGCTTCTTCATAAAACAGCACCCTACTTCTCCACTTGTAACTTACTTTATTACAAACTCATCTGTTTTATCGTAAGCATGGATTGTGGACAGTCCAAGCGTTGTCGATGAAATGTGTGAAAACCACGGTGATCTTGTCACATTTTCTATACGCTTTAGGTCGTGCACACCTTTACGGTAAAATCTCAAGATGAGGAAAAAGACAACACCTATCGGTAGTAGAGCTATCAGGAACCACGGGAAGACGATAATGATTGTTAACAGCGCAAATGATACCATCATGAAGACCTGAAGAGCAAGCTCAAAGTTGATTGGTAAAAGGACATCCACTAGAAGGGAAGTAGAAATGATGCTGATATCATATCATGTTATCATGTACATCTGTCACTAATGGGGTAGGTGGGTGGAGGGGGTGGATAAGGGGTGCAACACATTGTGCCTTATTGTGTAGTACAACTAATGCAAACACCTAGAGCCACTGTTTACTGGTTTTGTTGCAAAGTAAGTTTCCAGTTTCATGTAAAAACAAAATTCACAGTAGTATAGGGGGACTGGATTTCATTCATCTTAATATTTAAGTGCCTTCCAACCTTGCAAAAACTGAAATATTGCCAATCTTTTGTAACAGTTGTACGTGTAATTCATTAGATTTCCTTGGAACAAACACAACCTTTTACCGACAATCTTACATGAAAGGGGACCAAATTGAAATAGTTGGTTAAATTCCAGTCACCAATTGTGCAGGTAGTCTGTAATTCATTCTCTGTAATTGTGTTGTGCATTATGGAACATTGTTCCTTTCAAAAACCTCAAAATGCATTTTAAAACTTAGCATCAGCTTTATACTTCTCAATTCAAACAAGAAAACGTGTCAGGATTTTTTTGAGCTCTACAGGGCTGTGAACTACTGACTGTGGTAATTTACTAGCTGTGGTTGTAACACTATCATATAATGGGGGATTTTCCAATCTTTGACTCATTGTGTCCATGTAAAAGTTAATATCTGTTACATTCTTTTAACATTTCAGCATGTCTCCAGTTTGCATGCGTGTTTTTGTGAACCAAATCTGTGATTCTAAACAAACATATCAAGTGAACAAATTTCGGGGAACTGCCGAAATCTGATCCCCTTACCATAATAACTACATTATATGTACAGTGTAATTCACCTTTAATTAAAAGCTTCTCCTGTGATTGAAAAATTCCCATCTCTCCTGCCCAGGTTATCAGTCCAGTTGATAAGTGTGCCTTTGCTTGATTACAGCACAAGACTAATCAATACACTAATACAACAATCTACTGTTGAGTCTCTTGCCTGTGAAAGTACTGCACCATTGTGTGGTTGCAGTCCTCAATGGAGACATTACTACAATAATTCCAACAGCCTTTGTCTGTTATGTATCATGTCTCTGAGCTGATGAGTTAATAACTTGTGTAAAAACTGATAATATCAATAGTGCTGACTTCAGACATGATATATGTTTTCTTTGATCATGGCAGTACACAACCAATACAGACTGTGTCACACCTACATGGAGCCCGCCATGACAGAAGTTACATCTTCATAACTGGCCCATTGGTACTATCTGAATCATTGTGTACATCTTGGTTTCACCAGACGTTTGATACGCATTGTTTAGTTGATGGTTTTTTGTTGCAAAAATTATACTCTCACACGTGGAGAACTAGAAGTATTGGGACCAGTTAGCGAATTTTGAAAATGAATACTTGCAAAGTATTTGCGAACGATTAACGAATACTCACAACAATGGTAAAACCTGAAAATTTTCACGGAACTAATTGTAGCGACTAGCGGGATTGCGAGTGTAACATCAACCAGCCAATCACAACTGGCTACACGTTCAACACAAATTTTGTGTGTATTCTCACAAGTAGCTAAGTCATGGAAGTCCCCATTGAGATTGTGTTATGATCACAAGCACTGCTTTGTGTCTTGGTATCTTCTCATACTGTCTTTTGGTCGGTGCCTATGGCAGTTTATTTCTTTGAGACACCGCAAATTTTACTACAATCGGTAACTTGCAATAACAGTTTGTTTCTTGTGTAAAATAACACACAACTGGTTGATTACAGACATCTTGAGATGTCACATTTGAAAGATATCCGAGGGAGTGGATTGAAAGGCTTCTTTGCAAGTATTCGCATGATCAATTTTTGTAACCAATTTTCCTCAATTGTGTACGGTTAGCGAGTACTCACTATTCGGTCCCAGCACTATAAACTAGTGCAGACCTTACTTGCAAAATAGGCATTAAAGATTATTAAAACAAAGTGTCATGAGGTATAAATTCCCTTCATCCTAAACTCTCACCCCTCTCCTCTTCCTCAGTTCAGGTACAAGAGGAGATAACTTACACTCATCCATGTCCTTTGAGAACTTGTTAAGAATTCTCCCGGTTGGAGTTGTGTCAAAGAAACTCATAGGACTGTGAAACACTTTATGCAGCAATGTGTCATGGAGATGACTTGATGCCCTCAGCATCACCTGAAGGACAGAGAGAATATGACAATGTACACTGACGAATTTTGTTTTACAAGGTAAGACATGCACACTATTAAAGAGAATATGTGAGGTCCTTGACAATGTACACTGAGGAATTTTGCTAATACCTTTGTTTTACAAGGTAAGACATGCACACTATTAAAGATGTTAAATGAAATCACAAGGTCATGTCGATGTTTTATGAACAAATTAAGAAAAATTCCAATTCACTAGTAAATGCTTATACATGTACAAAAAATAGGGAACTGATCAGGTGCTTTGAGTAAACTTAGCTGATGCCTGATCTAATGGTGATGACTGGGGATGGTGATTGGGGGACACTACAAAGACTTTATAATCCCAGCCAGATAAACCCATAAAGTGGGCATAAACTCCATATCTGTACCCACAGATCCTCCCTTTGCACCCACAGATCCTCCCTTTGCCACCTTTTGCAGAGGTGCTGTTATGGGATATATCCCCCTACCCCTTGGAGAAATTTTTTATCATTTACACTAAGGTGGCTTCGAAGTATAATGGTGCTATCTTTGGCATATTGACTACATGCTTAGCAAATCCCCCAAGTGAACAGTTCTTTTTTTTTTTTTTTTTGATTGGGCGTTAAGGAAAAGGTGTGTTGTCTAAGTGGAGCAGTGACAATTCTCCTACTTGAGAAATTAGCTGACTGCATGGTCAAGTGGTAAGAGCATCTGACTTGCAGCTGGAAGGTCGAGGGTTCGAATCCTGGCCAGGTCATACCAAAGACTTTAAATATGGAACCTACTGCCATTGTGCTTGGTGCTCAGCATAAGCAATGGAGTAGGGAAAATAAGCCAGTGAGGCACAACTGGGAAAAAGTCTGTGGCCAGCACGAATTAAACCAACTAGTTAGAAACTGAGCCGTAAAACCTCATCTAACTAACTAACTATTTGAGAAATTTGTGTTGATGTAAGATTTCCTAGATGCAAGATGGTGCTTTCTTTAGCAAAGCAACTATTCTGAGCTAATTTTTTTTCTAATTTTTCAATTTTCTTTCCATCACTAATCATATCTAATCAGACCAGTTATGACCTGTAATGAATGGGTTAATAACCACTTTACCTTGAGAGCCTACTCCAAGGGCACTGAATATTTGCATTGCAAATTATTTCAATGATAAGTGTTGCATGCAGACTCTGCACCAACACATTATCACTGCCCTAAAAATGTTTTACTACTAATTATGCAGGTCTGCTGTCTTGTTATCCATTAAAGCTTTAAATTTTTTGTAAATCATGTCTTCTCAAAAGAAGGGGAAGGTATTGGCATCGTTGCAATGCTTTACTCTTCCCCAATCATACTTGTGCACACAAATAATAAGTCTAACTCTAATGGCATAACCCTCATAAAAAATAATGAGAAAACGTTTGAGACAGTGCTGATAATAAGAACAGCAATCAGGCTGAAGATCAATCTCAAGCCTAATCTGCCATGCAACCATCCTATTGAAATCAAACTTAAGATCGATCTTCGCCCTTTACGATACAGGACCCAGGTCTTTCATAAAGTGGCTTTCAAGATACATACCGTCATGAATACAACACTCTTCCCAGCAGAAAATACGAGGATGACAACAAGTGTGATACCATAAATAAGCATATAGAAACCAAGATCTTCATTATCTGCTATGTTTCCAACTGGGACCAATACACCTTGATCATTTTCAATTTTCTGTGTAAAAATACAAAACAGATTTATGACGAACTCAAAGAGTAACATTTTCAAATGCCTTTGTCAGGCAGGACTTCAATGTTCAATTACAGAGTGACATTTTGAAAATGAAATGATCTTACTAACATATGCAAGGCTTTACTGTGATCCTTACACTTGTGACTGATTGGGTTTTTATTTTACAATGAACAAAATTGCCCCAAACTATACAAATGAAAGAGTCACCAAATCTGTCAATAAAATTTAAATATGTAGCGCAAGATGCTAAATTAAGTGACAATATACACTAATCATGACCAAGTGAATCTAGGCATTTCTTTTTAATGGAAAGCAAATATGGTTTTGAGAATTTAACTTACACATTTTCTTTCTTTTTATTTTTTTTTTATTTATTTATTTTTATTTTTTTATTATTTTTTTTTTGAGATATGCAATTTCTTGAAATATTGCTATACAAGGTTTAGATGACTTGTTTTTGCCCTCAGGTGTTCCTTAATCGTAATCAAAAAAATACAGGCCTCCTTCTCCATGTGCGACGTCCGTTGGCAAAGACCATACCATGATGACTTTTACCTCCTGATAGATCATGTTCATAGAATAAACATCTAACACCCAGATAAACCTATACCAGTATCTGTAGAGCTGTGCACATTTCTTCTATCCTCAAAACCAGAAATTAAAAGCCTTACTGTGCCATTGCCTTGGTTGAGCCACAAGCTGAGCCACCAGTTGTTGAAGGTAACAATACCCATGACAAATACATAGCTAAGCAGAGCAGAGATGGCAATGATGTAGCCACCCATTGCCATGATGAACCCATGGTAGGTACCCCAGGATAAACCACCTTCCTCTTTACCTTCCTCTTCTGTCAACTGACCTCCTGCATTACAAGGAAAGGAAATAAAAACTATAATCCAAATTAAGCTTAATATGAGAAATTCTCTAGAGACTTTTCAGTGAAAAAGGTTACAGGTGATATGTTATGAACATAAAAATGTCAAGGTATTTTCCCACACACAGAGAAAAATGGAAGATAAGAGATTCAGAGAGAGGAATGAACCACCACCCTTATCTGCTTCCCAACACCTTCCTGCATGCCTTTCCTTTTCAATGTGACATATACATTTAACAAAATAGGTTACTTTATAAAGAAAATTTTTTCTCATCAAGTATCTTGACCTTAAATCAATGAAATTCCCCTGATTCCCTGGTTTAGGGATCCATGTGTTGAGCCACTACACTAACCTTCTGTTCACATATGTAAACCTCACCTGCCTAAAATTAATACCTAGCAAAAGTTCATGGCACAGGGGGAAAGAAAACCCTCATCACAAGGCTGTCCAACCTTGTTCTCATTTGTCCCTTAAGTCTGCAAGGTTTAGCCCCTTAGAAACATTAACATTTAGCCCAAAGACCCCATACCTTCAGCCACAACTAATTATTCTTGAGGTGGGGCATTCCATCCCCCTTTCAAACTTTTCTGTACAAAAATGTTAAGTGCATTGTTTGACAAAGACTCCAACTTTTTACCTCACCTTTTAAGTCAGCCTCCTCCTCTTTATCAGAGGCTGCAGATGACACACTGGATACTGAGGCACTGCTGATACCCCTAGATAAAGATCTAAAATGAGAAGAGCATGACAGGACCAGATTCAGCAGTGTGAATCAAAACTATAAAATTATTATGGTTTATGACTGTGAATGAAAATTCTCTGTACCTCAAAAAAAAAAAAACCAGAGTGAAGTTTTAAACATTAAATGATCTTTCAGCAACTATATTATGATGTAAACACAAACTCAGTTTAGAAGCCAAATATTACCAAAGTGGAACATTTAATCATTTTTAAAGTGTGGTTACTCTTCCCAATGTGCTTTCATGTGGTCCCTGAATACATCAAACATATCTCCTACCTTCATACCCTTTATGTCATGAAATGGCCAATGGCTCATCAATCCTTACCTTCACCTGTAATAGCTACTCTTTTAAAAACCATCTCACATACATGCAGGCAGGTTTAAAACTGTAACAAAAATGTAAATTTCCTAGATGTTTACTGACCCGTTTTAAAGGCACCTGAAGTTTAAGACTTTAAAGAAAAAAAAACCTATTACACTGCTAAGGCTGAGAAAAGAAACTCAATGAGCTTTTCCCAAATTTATAGCACATTATGTTGTATACTGCCATTTTAAAAAGGGAATATGTTACAAGATATTAAATCCCTGTGATTGATTCAGCTATAAAGATGAGTTTAGAACTGACAATGGTAATAGCACATGCAGGGTTCCCTGCATTTCATGGGAACAAAATTCCCTGATTTTTCCCTGACCTTTACCTGATGGAAGTTAAAAATTCCAGGATGATCATTTTCACCTATTTCTTGCTTTAAACATTTTCAATAAACAGGAATTGCAGACCCTGAGACATAAACATATATTTTATTTATGTAATTTTAAAATGATGGCCTCCCTTCTCCCCTTGCTGCCATCCTTTCCTCGCCTTTTTATTGATTTTTAGTTTTTGTTTTTGCAACAATAATTGGAACATTTTGTCAACAGCAATTGGAACATTTTTCAACACCACAGCCACCATAGCCATGCAATCATCCAGAGGAATCGATTCACTGTTTGATAAGGACACAAGCCAAGAAAGTCTGACCAAACAAAATTCCCTGAATTTTTTTCCTGATTTGACGAACTTATCTCAAATTCCCTGACTGGAAAAAGGGGAAGTCATTTTCCAGGTTTTCTCTGATTGCCAGGTTGGCTGGAACCCTGACAAGTTCTCCAATATATATTTTTCAAAGTTAAGATCTGTTTAGCCCCATTCAGTTAGAGTCTTCTTCCAACAGGTATCGTTTACCTTGCAGGATGTACACCACTATTTGACCTCTCCAACTTCTTCTCTTCTCCAAGCCCTTCCTCTTCCTCCTCCATCTCTGGTTTAGAATGATGAGTGTGTATCAATCTTGCATACTCCCCGTTGGCTTCCATTAGTTGCTCATGTGTACCCTCCTCTGAGATACGACCTTTGGTCAAGACCACGATGGAATCACAATCTTTTAAGTACTGTCAAAAGAAAGGACAAAAAAGATAAACAAAAATTTAAAAGTATTCTGCAAAGATTCTTCACCTTGATTACAATTTATACCTGAAATTTACTGTGAATGTCTCTGCCAAAGATGAGTTTATAAGAATGGCCACAAATATTAATGATGATCAAAATCAGTTAACCATTGCATATCTCAAAAACCTTGATGTGCAATCGAAGAAAAAACCTAAGAAATCCATTCCTTTCACCCAAGTTCAAAAGAACTTTGTTTAAGAATTCCTTTGTCTACAGAGCAGTATTTTTTATTCAATTGAAAAATTTAGACTTCTGTCATAGACTTTTAAGGTTTTGATGTGAATTAACTTTCTGTACATATACTGTCTTATCATTGTAACTGTAACCTCATTGTATTTCTCCTTTTTATAAATATCTTAAACTTATACTCGAATAAATTCAAATTCAAATACAGAATGGAGGAATTAAAACTTTAATTAGAAGCTATGTCCATTCAGATATTAGGGTTTAGAACAGCCCGGCTCTGGAGAGCATGGTAGGGTAGGGTTATTACTGACGATGGTCTCAAAGCCTTCAAATGCCAGCTGTATAGACACATGCTCTCCTATCACTTAGTGTTTCTGTGATGCAGTAAAAAATGTTTGGCTTGCCAGTGATATTAGGTAGTATTTAAACTTCTTGCGAAAGGGCTATTTTTCATGTTTGCATTTTATATACCCCCAAATGAAAAAACAAAACATTTTTTTGATGGACAGTTGGAATATTAGTTGAGTAATCTGCTCAAGTTTCTATAAATCTGAAACATTCATCAAACAACACCGTTAAGTACAGTCTGCAATGTGCAAACACATATGCTACGCCAGTGCTTCTCAAATGCGGCCCCACAGCCCAGTCGCTGCTCCCCTGAATAGATTTTAGGTTATGATAATATGACAAGAACAAAACCTATGTATTTATCTAGTGGTACATTGCCAAGTGGTGTATTTGAAGTGACAAAGCTTGTAGCAAAGTTACATCTCAAAAATTTAATTGCGACTTTCCTTTTTGGAATGCGACCTTAAACTCACCAGATCCACTTCTCTATCTGACAGCGTTTGAGAAAAACTGATCTAGAACTTCCTCACACATTGGTCACTAACGAAGGTAAAGAAAGTACAGACCTGTTGTGGCTCCATCGTTTCCGAGTGCGGTTTTCGTCCACAACCTACTTTGCTTGGAATACCAGATGTTTCTCCTATACCTCAAACTGACACATGATAAACATCAAAATGACCATATTGGTGACTCACACATGCTAGACGCAGAATTGTAGACGGGTGGCGCCAGGTGGCGCCATGTGGCGGAGGTGTAGGTGGCTGTAGCTACTATTGCCAGGGAAACTCCATTTTTTTCGGGGAGCCTTTATGGATAAAGTGTAATCCCCACCCACCTCCCCCTACTGATTACTACCAACTGCAACAAATTTCTTGATTTTGTCCTGAGTAGGGCACATTACCCAATAAAAGCCACTATTTTTTCATATCTTCTTCAGAAGTAATTCCAAAATTTTTGGCGTGCTTCGTGCTAAAATTTCGCCATCCTGCTCACTCCGTCAGGGAGCATGGGCGCCACCTCTGATTAAATAGGCAAATTTGTGAAGACTGCCATTTTCCTGCAATCTAGAGCGCCTGGAAAGCGAAACCATGGTGGGGCTAAGGTCTAGTTGCTTCTGTTGGACGTTGCAAAAGTGCCAACTGCCATCTTAAGGAACCGCTTCTAATGAAAATTTCGTACCTCTGCCTCCGTTTGACGTGGATACAGCTAGCTTCGGGACCTCTTAATATGGACTTCGCTCTTTCTAATTATTGTCCTCTCT
Source organism: Holothuria glaberrima (assembly GCA_009936505.3). Classification (NCBI taxonomy): domain Eukaryota; kingdom Metazoa; phylum Echinodermata; class Holothuroidea; order Aspidochirotida; family Holothuriidae; genus Holothuria; species Holothuria glaberrima. The sequence continues at coordinate 7,204 of WURT03025816.1, read as the reverse complement.
CTCTAAGCCTGAGGTTATCCCCTGCGGCCCTTGATCACTTTCCAGCCTCTCCATTTGGCCCTAAACCTCAGAAAGTTTGAGAACCACTGTGCTACGCCAATGAAAAGGCAGGAAATCTATATAGTGTTACAGGGATGCCGTACTGAAAGTCTGGGGACTTAAACCCAATTAAAAAGTAAAAATGCCAAATATAAATAACCTTATGGGACTAACGATACTCACTAAACCACTGTTACACCAACAGACTTAAACAGAGTACATATCCCATACTCACATTATGGTACATATACCTGAATTTGTATTTGAGAGGATGGATAAACAATTGGTACTAATGCAAACTTATTGCTATAATAAGTACTCACATTTACAAGCCTAATACTTTGATTGTTCTCATACTCCTCACAGTGAGCTCACACCACAAATCTACAACATAACATACATCTGTTTGTATTGTCGTAAGAATGACAAAAGCAAAGTTCAATGAAATGCAGAATGACAAATATAATATACCTGAAGTTGATGGGTCACAAAGAGTACAGTTTTTCCCTTCAAAGCTGTTTTCAGGCACTGCTCAAATATATGTTGACCAACATGAGCATCCACTGCACTGAGGGGGTCATCCAGTAGATAAATATCACGGTCAGCATAGAGAGCTCTGGCCAAACTGACCCTCTGTTTTTGTCCACCACTGAGGTTAATGCCCCTTTCACCAATCTGGAAGGCATTACATTCAAAGGAGAAAAGGCTGGTTCACTGACACTGAAGTGATCTTCAAGTTTCACAAATGCCTACGTTGAATGTTGTACAGTACACTTTTTCTGTTGGAAATAATATAGGCAAATTCCCCATCCCTAGCCTTCCTTTCTATCCAGAATTTTGATGGTTTTTGCAAACATAACAGTAATTTTCATCTTCATTCTACTTCATTCTTGATAAAGTACCTAGATGTGATTTGGTAAGGAGGTGGGGCAGCCTACCCTCACCCCCTACCTCGCACCATCCCTGCCACTGATCTTTTTCCTGAAATGGTTTTCTTCCCTCAAAAATGCCAAACATTTTACCAAATTGAGCAAAATTAATTATCAAAAATTCTTCCATCTTTGTTTATCGCAACTTTGACACTGACTTGAATATTGAACAAAGATCTGCAGGAAAGTGTACAGCAGATGCATCAGGGAGATGCCACATACACTAGCCTTTTCTGTGGGCAGCATATGGGCAGTGGGATCTTAAGCCTTGAATACAAAGGTCAACAAGTCACTAAATTTGTGGTTTGAAAGCTTGCTGGTGATTGTCATTTAACTCTCAGTTTCAAGTCAAGAGATAAACTGGACAAGGAAGCTAGATCCTACTGTATGTGAAAATTTCTTTTGAAAGAGCTCTCTAAGAGCATCAAATATTGTGGGGATTTCCCACTGTGAACAAGTTTGCCAAGCAAGAGTGAGGCAAAACTAGCTCCACAAAAATGTCTTTGACCTCCAGTGTAAACTTTGCTTTGAAGGAGAATGAATTTACAATTGCTTATATATTCTCACAGCTGTTTTTTAAGATCACTTTACATAGTTTTTAGGAGAGCTGATCACATAGCTGAAAATGAAAAA
>WURT03025805.1:0-15551 GCA_009936505.3 Holothuria glaberrima | reverse complement strand
CTGGAGATATCGTGTTTACAAGCAATTTCCAAGGTTTTTACTATTTGACCTCTGGTGACCCCACATGACCTCTGACCTCCACCAAAAACAATAGGGATCATCTACTCAATATGTGGGGATGGGAAATGGTGCGGGGGTGGTTTATTCCTAGTACCTCTCTAAAGTTGTACCCATCATCGTAGGTCCTTATGATTGTGGTGGAGGAGATAAAAGTGGCAGTATTTGTATCAATTAATGGAACTAGTTGCCAGCATTTTTGGGTTTTATTAAATTTTTAATTAGCATGCAGTGTCATCAGCAAGGAATCTAAGTTTTTACTTTTTCAACCATAGAATGCAAATCTCTAACTTATACAGTGCACAATTGGTCACTGTGTGAGGTTGCTGTAGCATCATTCATTGAAGCAACTGTCTCCTGTAGTCAAGTACATCATGCAGGTGCAGTCTTTTTTTTGTAGGCCTATGCATTTTTGTCTCTAGAGGAAATTTGGTGCAGTATTAAAGTGCATGTATTCCAGTGTGACTTTATCTCATTGGTCTATGTGCATTGGTAAATGTAGTGCATGTGTTTGCAAAGAAGATTCTGTACACTACAAACTGGTCAAACAATAGAAGCATTGAAGAAAAGTACTTTACGTAGCTGTCATGTTTAACGATTATGTTTGCACACAAATTATGTATCAGGTGGTGTTTAAGTTTGTTGCTTTATACATCCTCAAACTGAACTAAAAATTTCTCTTCTTTATTTGTTAGTTACTGTATTACAGCAAGTAATATTTGGTAAAAGTTTGAGGTGTTACTCATTAATCAGTGTGTCGCCCTCTTTTCTTTCAGTTGGTTCAATTTGCATGACAGGAAAGTCAATTCAGGCCAAACAACTAAAGTGGTGCACTATACAAAAATGCGTCTTATTTGTAGAATAATTATTTGATAGTAATTATTATAGTAAATGATGTATGGTGAAAGTTGAGGTATATCACTTGTAAAATCAGTGTGTCGCCCTCTTTGTCTTTCAGTTGGTTCAATTTTAATGACAGGAATGTCAAATAATACCATATGAGTAGTTGTATACTATATACAGTAAAAATATGTCTTATTTGAAGGAGAAATAAAACCGAGTGTCTGCTTCAGTCATTAAAATGGGCATGTGGTATAATATATGAGCTATTCCGAGATTAAAACCAGTTCCGCTTTTTTGTCGCTTCTTTTATTGCTTGAGTTGTCATTTTGATTTAGAAGTACTTGACCGTTAAATATAGCATTTTTTCATTTCCACACTACAGTAGGTGGTTCATTGTCCTTAAAATAAGTGCCATCGGAAGTGCATCTTTTCTTGCAGTTGTTTTAATATTATTAAAAACAGACTGGACAATAAATATGGACTTCGCACCATGCAGCACTAACCCAATCAATATTTCTAATTTCTCACATCTTCTCCTTTTTGCAGTCAATGAGATAATTAGCTGCCCATCCATAATTTGCTTGATTGACAGGGTAATGAGCTATATAAATGAAGCCTCATTGGTATATAAAATGTAAAAACCTAAAACTACATTGTATTCACACAAAACAAAAGGCAATTACCCTTAAATGATTCAGTGCTGGTAACAGTTTACTTCAGTGAGCGTGCAAAGAAAGTCTGGTTATAGAAGGACAATAAATTGACAATGCATATATGGTAAAGTAATTAGTGATCCGTGGTCTTGGCTTTATCATGCAAAACATTTTGAAAATACTATGTTGAATTGGTCAGCATACTTAGTGAAAGGAAAGTTTTCTCACTTGAAGGAAATGCAAAATGCGATCCTTCCAAATACTTCATGTGATGTAGCACTTGTTGTCCATGTGAATCTATGATTTCAAAAACCAAATCTCTAAGTTGTGAGCACTTTAGATAGAGTTAGATGAGATTTTACGGCTCAGTTTGCACTTGTGAGTTCAATATATTGTTTCCTTTGAAATACTAAAACATAGTCTTACTGATGTGCAAAGTATATAAGCTAAATTTCAATGTTTTTTTATTTTTTGGATAAATTTTTCTACTGTTGTCTCAGGCAGAACAGATATATTCCAAGCCTACAGTACCTGACCACTGCCTTTTATCCCAAAGAATGATTTTCCCTAAATACTGTAATTTTACCATTGCCAAATATATTATCACATAGGTGTAAAGTGAATATTAGGATTTGAGATTAAAGGAAATGTATGCTGAAAGATGTATTGCCCAATTAGTGAAATGAGCCTGAAGGTTTGGATGATCCATCACGATTTCATCCTGCATGTTGGTCCAGGTTGTATGTTAGGTTTACCCCTCAACAGTCAGAAGGCAATTTTTATCATGCATATAATGTAAACAATCTGTAATGGCCAGGAGGAAAACCACCATACTGTGTACATATGGTTGGATGCCTTTCTTGCCATGGCTTCTGGACTAATTGAAACATTACATTGTGCTATACTTGGAACACCATACAATGTCATGGTGACTGGAAGGAAAATTTATGAACCCTTCATCCCATTATATCATTTTTCTATTAAAAACAGTGGTTCAAGATTTTTATGATTTTACTGTAATTCAACCATTCTCTTAAAGGGAGAATACAATCACCCCAAGTTTATTTTCAAAGATCTGATAAACTCTGCAGATCTCCTCAGATACTGCTCACAAGTAACTGTCATTATGTGTCTGTATAAAAACATTGAATATTGAAAGTAAACCAAGGATTATTCTGCATGAATTTAGCAAAAATTAGTGACAAAGCTTTTGTCACATGATTGATGTAAGCCATTACTAAATTAGGATGACGGGGTACATAAATTTATATTGGGGAAACTGCATTTTACCTTTAAGCTGTGGAGCCTTGTTTATGGTTGTACATACAGTAATTCAGTGGTATGCTCTACCCACAACCAGATTGACCTTGTGCACTAAGGCGCATCTTTGTTTAGGATTTTGAAATGATTTTTGCTTGAAGACTTTGATATTTTATGGAAGCAGCACAATTTGCTGGTGCCAAAAATCTGTTCCAAAATGATATTACACAGGAAGGAGATTTTTCCTGATTTTACTCCTTTGTGTTCAGTGCTCTAGTGAAAGGATAGTTGGTTATTCTGTACCTTGCACTTTGGCAAAGTTACACAATGTTGATAGTTTTATTTTTGGTTATGTATATTGCTGGCATGGAACAGTACACTACGAGGTCATAAAAGATATTGAGTTAAGGTCAAAGATCTACAGGTTCTAATCAGGCCTTGACCTAAGTTTTGTTAAGGGCTAGGCAATTTGGGGGCACAAACTAGAACTTATATTCCTTGGATTCCCTTTAGAAGCCAGGGCAAGGCACCAATGTAACTCCCAAAATTTGTAACCAAGCCATTCTTGCAACACATTACAAAAAAAAAATAGAAAAAAAAAAAAATTCTATGGGTACAGTACCACACTAGTCTTTGGAAAAATACAAAATTAATCCCTTATGACACAATGGTCAAGTCCAACATGATAGCACTCTGTAAAGTTTAGTTCATTCTAAGCAATGGCATGTTACTTGATGGAAGGAGAGCACCTCCCTCTTGCATGCATGTGACAGTATATGCTGTACAAGGAGGGGGGGGGGGAATCTTAGCATTGCTACCACTTGCACAATATTAAATTAGAGCTGTCAAATGATAGGAGTATGTAAAATGTGGTAATTTCTAGTGTTTCACCTCTTTGTTCCGACATCTTAGTGTTTCAACATATGTAATTATCGCAATACTATCAGCTAATCTATCCCCAATGTAACCCTTATCCTAACACTGACCTTCATATACAGTTTTTGGAATATAGCTCTAGACCTTGGAACAGAAAGTAGTTTTCAAGTCCAAGAGGTCTTGTTCAATTCCTGCAGGCTACCAGCAAATACATGAGAGTTGCATCTGTAGTTTTTAACTTTATGATTGATGTGCATGATGACTGTAGTATCATGAAGCATCTGTCCAATGTATGGTTTTCACTTCAAGGATGAGTTTTGAAGTACCCTGTTCTTAAGGTCTTAAAATTATACATAAAAATACTTGTTTAAAAACCAGGTTGCATGCACCTATCTTTACAGGACAGAACTGGATAATTGTGTGCTGAAATATACAATGTTGAAGGCATGTTCAGTTAAAAATGATAGATTATGCAAGAATAGGTGTTTTCACCTACTCACTCATCTATACTTCTCAGAATATACCATCTTTGTTTTCTTTCCTTACCCAAAAGTCCAGCATGCTGAGAAAAAAATGAGGAATCTGGAAAGTTCATTTTTATAAAATTTTGGTATTTGTAGGATACTACATTGCATTTTCAGGAAAATTTGGCTCTTTGAACCTGGAAACATTGTGAAAGAAAATAGGGGAAAATTTGAAAAGCTTGCTACCAGGAAGGAAGCATTTTTCCAGGCCTACTAAAAGGCAGAACACTTTGTTCTATATAATAGAAATTCCTTGATGTGATCACTTTATTCTTATGTTATAGAGTGACTATGATACATGATCCTTTGCAAAAACACTCAGCGAGTAAAGAGATTATTTTCATGGTCATATATGACCATTGAATTGTGCAAGAAGGAGATCACATGTTATTAAACAGTCATGGATTTTTAAGTTAGTGAATCAGTTTCAACAAAGAATGAAATTTATCAATGATACCTTGCCATGGTGGATATTGGCATGATGCCACAGTTTCACAGGAATACGGTAGCTTGCATCCTTGAATGATCCCTTCATTTTAATAGCATGATGTACAAATACTTAATATGGATTGTGATTGGTTGTGTTTTTAATGTTTTATGTGTCAATTTAAATAGTAAGTTGCATGCTGAAGTATTATCCCAAAAGATACATTGCAAGAGATCCATGCCAAAATTGAACTGAGGTCCAACAATAGCCACCTGCACTTCAGCCACCTCCACCAAAGCAACTTTACTGCCGTCACCACCATATCCACCTTTACTGCATCACCAGCATAGCCTGTTTAACTGCATTCCATCCCCACTTTAGCTACCTTTACTGCCGAGACTTCCGTAGCCACCTCCACTCCTGCCACCTGCTTTGGCACTAGCTCCTCACTGTCCACTTTCATTGTAGCCACGTCTGTTGTAGCCACTTCTACTGCAGCCACTTCCTCTGCAGTCACCACTGCAACTACCTCCACTACAGTCACCTCCAGTGCAGCTAACTCCATTGAAACCACACCTCCACTGCAGCCACCCCCACTTAACCCATCTTCTCTGCAGCCACCGTCACTGCAGCTACCTCCACTGAAGCTACCTACGTTACTCACTGCAGCCCAACCTCCACTGCAGCAATCTTCACTGTATCTCGACTTCTACTGCAGCCACCCCACTGCAGCCATCCCACTGCAGCCACCTCCACTGCAGCCACCTGCTTTGTCACCATCTCACCTGCTGCCACCATCAACAAAACAACCTGTACTACAGCCACTTCTGTTGTGGATACTGTGCTCCTCTGCTGCTTATGTATATTTGCCCTGTATCCATGTTTTTGTGATTGTACAAGGAAATTATTGCTGAAATTATGCATGGCCGTGTATAATGTAGCAGAACATATTTATTGCAAGTGTAGTGGGCAGCAAAGGTAATTAAACCATTTATATGGTTTTTTATATTTAAGAGAGGCAATATATTTTGGAGTAAGATCCCACCTCTAGGCTACAACCTTACCATAGAACTTATTGGGTGTAGTATGGTACATTATCTTAAGGGTATATTGTTTTATTTTGAATGTCTTTTCAGGCTCAGATGTCCAAACAGAGTGGAATTATGGCATCCTTGTACAGGTCACAAGCATCAGACCCCAGAATGACCCTTGACCTGTCACTGGAAATCAATCAAAAGCTCCAAGCAGTACTAGAAGATACACTCTTGAAAAATATGACCTTAAAGGTAAGCGACCTACTTTTCCTCTTGGTTAAGTTCATACTGTAGTACAGTTCTAAAGCATGTTAATCAGGACAAGGAATTAATTATAGAAATCAAGGATCATGGAGTTTGTGGATGGAAGGTCATTTTGATTAAAGATTGAAGCTATGAGTTGTTTTAAGTGTATGATTAGGTAGTGATGTGAAACAAACAGTACAGTGACTGGGAAATGCTCCCCAAGATTCTTTAATATGGAGTAATTATCCAGAATAAAATGGAGCAGTTCTTGGAGTAAAAAATTACTTCATAATTGGCAGCGATCATAGTGCAAGACAAAGGTTGAATGTAAAATAGCGGCACAGTGACGATTGGATGTACAGTAGCCAATACAGCCTTCAAAATATGGGGAAACACTGGGGAAATATAGTCCATTGGCCCATGTAGCCAAAGATATTATAAGCATAGATACCAAACTCCTATACTAACACTGTTACGAAAATGGACTTCTTATGGAGACGCAAATATCGGGGCAGAAGTGTCAATATGACATACACGCTTTTCCATTCAATGATGTGTATATAAATAGTAGGCACACATTACAGAACTGTCATTGTTAGAACAGCGTGACTTGCGTGAGCATTGCATATGCCCAGATTTCTATGCAGAATACGATTCTATTTACATTTGTTAGGGTATACTTGACGTGCACTTCTGTGAGTTCAGAAATGAGCGTGCAAGTTGCTATCCCTTTGTGAGCACGTGAGAAATTAAATGCACATATAAAAGTGTGTCACTTGTAGATACCATAGAAACTGACCAGTGAATGCCCATGAACTTGCAAAACCAGTCATTGTGCATTCAAGTGTTCATATGTGGAATACCGCCATGATGAAGTAACTTTTCTTATTTAAGTAGATTTTAATGAGGAGTAGTACTTCAAAAGTTAGCAATATTCCGAAATACAGTAGCAGTTTTGTAAAACATTCATTTGCCTGTTTGTTTTCAAAATGACTGAGCAGTGATCAGCACTTCTGCCCCAATATTTTGGCCTCCATGGGGAGTCACCGCACCATTTTAAGTTTGGAGTCTTTGCTTATAATGTCTTTGCATGTAGCAGCTGAAGACGCCCTCAGAAAGATGTTGAGGAGGGTCAAAAAATGTTCAAATGTAATAAAAATTGCCTTTCACCTGTTGAAAATAATTGCCAACTAAAATAATCAAACAGCCCCTGTAGACCCCCCACATGCCTCTGATATTTTTTTTTGGGGGGGAGGGAGGAGATCGATCGATTTGGCCAAAACATTTAAAAAGAGCCCCCTGAAAAAAAAAAATTAAATGTTGAACTCTGAATGTCATGTAGATGGCTGATTTTCCGCACTTCCACATAATGGGTTTCGTACTGTACAGTGTCTGTAAGGAGATTATATGTGGTGCGATGGTACGATGGTACGTGCTGCACGCATGTTGAAACATTTCGTCCAATATTTACTGATTGACTAGCAACAGATATTTTCATGTTTTGACAAAAAGAATGGTGTCTATAGCTGGCCTATGTAATTTGGGATTAGGATGAAAATTTCTAGCTGCAGCACGATTTTTGTGGACGCAGTGCTTTTTGCAGGTGTGGCTATGATTCTGTTCGTAATTTTAGCAGTATTTCATAGGAGTCAAGATTCCAGGGATAGGGGAGTTGCTAATACTTGACTCTTAGGCAGGAGTTACATCTCTGTAGTACAGTGGAGTATAAAAACCACCCAAGCCTAATATCCAGTCTTGAAAATGTACTCACACATCTAATTTTGGCATTTAAATTCACCCTTGTTTTCTTTCAAGTAAGAAAGTTCATCAAAATTGCAAGTGGCTTTAATCTCTTGGAGAAAAAATACTCATGCTTTAGTTTGACCTACCATATCGGGGAAGTTTGTTGTAATTAGGTTAAGTTCAAAATCTTCAGTAAACATTAGTGACCTTCAAAGTGTACATACATGCCAAAGAAGTATTGTGATCTAATATTTTGTGAAAATTTGCAAAACCTTAAATTTTGTAGAAGGGCATTAAACCTTTGGAGGTTGTTGCCTTCACAGTACCGAGTTGCAGTATGATCAATATCTTTCTCTAGTAATACAAACTCGTGTCATGCAGTACTCTATACACTATATTTCACTTTTGCTTTGTTTCCTGTTATCTTAAATAGGTTTGTTTTACTGATCTTAGCAAAATTAGAGCAGCATTAGAATTAAAAACAGTTTGAGAACTATAAGAAAACAAAGGATTTTTGTTGAGTGGGTATTAAACCTAGATATTCTCAATCAGCTGCAGGCAATGACTCAATTTTGGTTATGTTTGTACTGTGACATTAATTGGTGTCTGTTATATCAGGGGATTGCCGTGGTTATAGATAGTTTTTTGTGTACATCTGCTGTGGCTGGCAGGGAAGGGGAAATGAGTTTGCACAGAGGGAAATTTTGACCTCTCTGAAAATTTTCTTTGTATAATAACTGGTTCTCAAAGCAGTGCTTTATTTAATCAATGCATGTTATAGACAGCTAGCTCAAGGGGTGTGAGCTGCAGTCCTCCCCCTGGGAGGGCAGTGTAGCCCCACCCATCTCCCCTTCTGGAAACAAAACCCCTGTGCCTGTAGTTATGTGACTAGTGTTTCTAAGACTTGATCTTAACCACATAAACCAGAGTGAAGATACATCTACAGTAAAGCTATCATTTAATACTTGTATGCTATTAGTATGTCAATCTATGAGCCACTCTTTGTTGCATGTTTGTGTTGGTTTAACAAAGCATACAACCCATAACATATGGATAGTTTATTGATTAAAAAGTGAGAAAATTTTTGCAGTGTGTTTCTCCTTGTCTCCAAATTTAGGAAAACATTGACACACTAGGGAGAGAGATTGCAAGACTGTCAGAGGAACTATTCAACACAAAAGAGCAATTAAAAGTGCGGGGAAAATGAACATCATGAGTTATTTAATGTATTTTGTCTGCGGCATCCGGACAACATTTCTTCAGGCAGTATTTTTCCTCATGTCGGTAGATTTTGGATAACACACGACGCAGAAGAATTGATGTTTTCTTTGCCTGTCTGGAGCAATGAGTAGTCGACAACCTCACAAAACACATGCACCGAGAGATGATTCAGAGTTATAGTCTTGATTCATGTTCAAGGGAGGGACAAGCTTGCGTTAACGCGATTGTTATTAAAGAGAAGTGAAACAGTAGCATTATGGTTACCGCCTGAAACTACTGTCTATTTAATTAAGAGCTTGTTTGTTTTGTGGTAGTAGATGTTCTTGAGATGCAAATAGCATCTTCGGATGTGACATGAAGAGTAGAATGTTCTCATTTATCACGTACTGTTTTTAGTCACTGGTACAGTAAACTTATGGTATGTACAGTACTTCTGTAGTCAGTAAAAATGTGACTTTTAGTCGAAGGTGCATGAAAGGCATGTGAATCCTTATTCAGGCTGTTTTGAAACAGGTCACAGTGGATCGTCTGATGATCCAATCAGTCACTTGCCCCCCTACCCCTACCCCTAAATGGAACTATCAAAATTACTAAATATGCCTTATCATGTGCAAATCAGGAACTTGGCTGCTTGCCCAGGTCCAAATTTTTGGATTAAAGCAGTTTTGTCAGGTTAAAAACAGACACCCTTCATGTTTTATGTTTGGGGCAACTGTATAATTTATACTTGATGACTGCAGTTTGATTGACATATTTATGCCTTACTGATTTGTCAGTGATTTATGCAGATTGCACATAGCAGTGTACCAAGCAGAACATGATCCTGAGCAATTTACGTTCAGAACTTTGTCAGTGAGGTGCTGAAGATTTATTTGTTTATTTTGAAAAAGAAGGAGGCAAGAGAATTAACTAGTCAGTCTGGAGAACTTATTAAATCATCTTGAATGAGGAAATTTGAAAATTAAGAATCTTTTGACAGTTTTTGTTTAACATAGTGTTTGGGTTGGATGCAGGATCAATTTACAAATCATTGTTAATGTTACAATGTCAAATAGTGCAATGCCATATCATTGTTAGATGCACAAGATACAAGTGTGTTGTATAGGATTACATGTCAAAAGATTGGCACGCTATAGCAACATGTGAATGTACTTTTTATGTAATGTGGCATACTTAATAAGAGAAATGCTACAATAAGAGAAAAAACCTCATGTGGGTAATTTTGTCATTGTCAAACTTGAAAGATGTTTGTGTCCATTGCATGCATCTAATAATGATATAACAATCTACAATATGATGTTGATAGCTGATATTTAACTGTTGCCAGGGTTGCATCCAGTGGAAGTAATTTTCTTGTAAAAGGTGTAAATTCAACAAATTCAACAAATTTCTGTATATGCTGAATTGGAAATGCTTAAAATTGTGATCTTTGAACCTCACTTTTCTATTGTCTTAGTGTGGTATATCTTATTACCAACCCCATGGCTTTAGTTTCCAAAACCAATCTCCTGTGGTAATTAGATGATTGTTCTGTTCATAGAGTATGAGGAACAATTATGAGCTCAACTAAGCATTCTCTTCTCCTTTCTTCTAAATTGTGGTGACAGTTCTTAGGTTACAACCGGTACTGTAGTTTATTTGTGTTCCATTGCTATTAAACTGTGGCAGGGGTTGCAGATATTCCAGTGATTGGCGTAACTCTGGTGCTGCCAATCTCTTAATCCAAAGTGTAAGTTACCTGTATCATGTGTAAAGGTTGTGTCCTTGTTGAGGTAACAGATTCAGATTCAGATATTACTGATAGAAATGGTTTTAAAGCAAATGTTTCATCCGTTTTGACGAAGTCAATGTAGAATATGATGTTCTTCATCCTTGACATGCAAACACCTTTTGAACAACTGTTGCCGTTTACTGCCGTATGTTTTACTCTCTACTGACCTCAAGGGATACATAACTTACATTTGAGATTTGCTATTCTTTTAGGATCTTTGTAGGCAAAGACTCTTTATGAACACTTTGGTTTTACTCTGATATTAAAAACCCAAGAAATTATTAAAGTAGAAATGCTGATCAAACATTTGTTTTATTTGGGACTGGGAAACTGAGATCAATTTATGAAGTTAAGTGTGTGTTTCATGTTTCTTGATCGCAAGTACTCAAGGTACTTGGTGATGACCTTTTATTCAGCATCTGTTTGCTGTATTTCCTTGAGGGAACAGGTCACCTGAGCAAGTACAAAAGATCAGAATTGTAGCATGGGTACAATGTTATGAGTAGGAGCACAAGTTTAAAGCATCTCTTTGTTAGCATAAATTTGAGCTCATGCTGTACATTTTGCACACGAACCATTGATTAATTTAGAATATTTGTATTAAAGTATAAATCCATTCTCACAATTTGAGTTCAGAAGAGTGTGCCAATATGTGAGTATGAGCACATACTAACCACAAGTATGATACACAAAAGTTTTACAGTCTTGCTTAGAGCTCATATGCTAATTATTCCCATTTTGACATTGGTTGCATAATTTCTATGGCTTGCCTCATGTTTCTTTTTTCTTGTTTCAGAGGGTGGGGCTAGGGGTTTATTATGGCAGAGCCCATCTAATACCTAGTCTCATTTCATTGCCCTTTATACACAGGACTACTGTAAGTAATCATATGAAATTTGACTTGGGTCCTGAAAATAATATGGTTCGCTTACCCCCTTCCTCCGTCTTCCTGCCACAAATTACAAAGTTTTGCATTGTATGCCCCTGCCCTATCTCTAAAGAGGAACCCTCCAAGCAACAGGGAAATTAAAATGATAGATCTGAATAACTGTCAATCTTAGAGGGTTTCCTTGTTTGATTATGATTTTGTTTTTGTTTTATAGCCAATGCTATGGTACATCAGGTTCCAGTTCAAAGAAAGGATTAAATTAATTGGAAGATTTAGCTAGGAAAAAAGACTAAATGGATTCTTTTAATATGTTGGGAATATTAGATTGTCTTTCTGAAAAGCCACACAGTTGAATAAAGTATACTGCAAGGTTCACATCATATTTAAGATGACAACAATTTCCTCTCTGCCAAGAGAAATTTCTTTGAAATGCCAAGAAAAGATTTATTTGTCAGGTTCTCAAAGTGTTAGCAGCGTGAACCCAAGGCCAATTGCTTTTACAAGATTAATTCTGCAAGAGGGATGTTCTTAACAGTCGAGTCTGAAATATTGCAATGCACTGATGCATGTCTCAGCTAATTTACGGATGAAGTGATATCCTCCCGTTTCGGTAAAACTAAAAATTCAAACCACTTTGCTTGAAGTATGGTATGCAGAAATTTGAGTTAGTTTAATATTCTTACTCTTACTTCTCATTTTTTGTCAGAGTTCATTTTCAAAGGTGATTGGGTCTTTCAATGATGGTTAAATGAACCAGTATGGTCACAGCCACAGAGTTTTAAAAATTAATGAAGGAAAAATTTTTGCGGTTTGTAATATTTTCCAGCAGCTTTTCAAAACTCTTATTTTGTATGATACAAACAGCTTTATTACTGAAAAAGAAAGGGTATGTTGTAAAATGTGGCATGGTAGTGTGTCATGTCAAATCGACTGAGCAGATAGACCGCTAACCAACATACAGTTACTAGTGGTACCTGTCAATTTGTTTTACAAAATTTGTAACTCTTATGGTTTGCTTGTAGCTCAGCTTCAGATTTTGAACCACAAGTTTTAACGTTGCGGTGGAGAAAAGCAGTCCCTTGAAACTGTTAAGCTTGGCAAAAAGATTACGAGAAATTCTGTTAACTGAGTATCAGCTTCATGGAACATTTTTGATAGAGAGTCCTCGCGTATGAGGTACTTTTTTCATACAATTTGTACAGATGATTTAATATGTTAATGGTAGAAGAATTCACTGGCAATTCACATGTTAAACTGAATCACGCAGCCACTTTGTAGTAGCTTCTTGGTTGAGTATCCCAGGCATACTGTCAGCTATGTGTAGTAGCATGTGTACTCTCCATGTATGCTGTATTTAATTTTTTCTGGGGGGGGGGGTGCTTGGAGCACGGGGCTGATTTTGGATCTTCGTCATGTACATTACCCATCAAGAAAACTTACAGGGTCAAGATTAATAGATTATACTTTTGGGGGTAGATTTTTTAGACTTCATGGTGCTCCATCATTCCAGGGAATGGTGCTTCTAAATTCTTAATCAGATAACTGCATTTTTTAGGCTATGTTGAGATACCTGGTTGTCAACTAAGGTGCAACCTACAGTAGACACTTGATCTTGTACATGAACTAGTGTGTCATGGTGAACTCGAGGTGAAATCCCCTCATCCTGACAGCTCCAATTCTTCCAACCAAGTAAGTTCTAGCCAAGCCCATAACTGTCTTTAGCTTCTCCTTGTGCAGACACAAACATAGTTCATTGCTTAAGGCTGTACTGTATATTGGTAAGCATACAAGGCCTTAATGTGTAATCAAAACACTCTGTGCATGCAGTGTGATATAAGCTACTCTGTATCTTTTGAATTTTGTAACTCCGGTGTCAATCAAAGAGCAGTTACCAACTGAGACTTTTGCTTACCCCAAGTAAAAGTCATACATGGGATGACAGGTATCTGTCTTTAATAGTCCTTAAACTTTATGAGGAGTTGATAGCCTGCACTATCGAAAACTCGTAAGGAGCCTTTAGGTTACAGTGCTTCCTTGCTTCTTTCTTGATGTGAACTCTTTAATCATTTTACTGATGACTTTTAGAGCATTGTTCTTCAGATGAAAGTTGCATTGTATGAGAAGGGTTAATACTTTTCATCCAATTAATTTTAGGTACTAGTTGCAAAAGTCACCATAGCAGCAATTAGCATAAAAGCATCTGATTTTGCCAACCAGTGTACTTTTTGGAAATGACCAGGTAAAGATGTTTTTTGTAGTCAGTTCTTGCATGATTCTGTGAACCCATTAAAAGTTGAGAAGAGTTGGTTTGAAAATTGGTGTTTCACAACACCAAGGTATGAAAGTGTTGATCTTTTGGAAGGGTTGTTGCCTACCACCATACATAGTCTCATTTTACATATAAGGTGCAACATGAGACCAGTTGTCTGTGTCCGCTGTGTTGTTGAACTCTCAGTTGCAGGGTAAAAAGTTAAGTACTACGTTTGTCTGCATACGTACATGAACCATCTCTTGTGTAAAAGCAAACCTGAGTTCGGTAAGAATGGCTGGCTTTCAGAGGGTGAAATACTTTTTGTAAGCAGAATAACAAACTATAAAATTGTTGTATTGAGTGGCAATTGTGGTTTGTTAGTCATCTTTGTTGGAGTGTACTAACTAAAAGATAGAAAAGCAAGTGATTATTATTATACTGTATGGTTAGGACACTGTTTGAAATTTCAAAATGTTTTGGAGAATGGAGACACTCTGAGAGTAGGCCTGGTTAACTCCAGTATTTTTGGAGTGGACACCAGCTGTCTTAAGCCCTGTCTGCACGATCATACAGTTGTCCAAAACTTCATCATACTTCTGTGTGATGATGTTCATGAACAATTGTATAATTGTGTCGACAGGCTTCCCAACAGAGTTGGACAATGTCCAACATGTATGACGGTGTTCAAAGTTTTAGCCGCATGTTTCAACTTTAGGACATCTCAATCTATTCTCATTAGTGCTCCTTATGAATGGTCGTTGTAAGAGAAATCATCTCTTAAACATTTGATTACCCAATTATGGCAATATTCAGCAGAAATGCAAAATTTAGAACATTTCAAGTCCAAAGAATTTGGGGCTACATTATATGGCCCATGAACATGGTGCATATGGTTCACATTGCTGCATAATCAAGGTGGGAATCTGTGAAATAATGCCATACATTTGCATGACAGTGTTCATGGACAAATGTATGGTCATGTAGACGGAGCTTTAGGGGGTCAGGACTCTGTATGGCGTTGTGAGCGGTGACTCCAAATGGAGTGTAGACTTCTACAATAATATCATAAGTGCCACAAGCATCTTGTGCAACAACAGCTACATGATCAAGTATAAACCTACCATTGATAATTAATGCAGTTGTAAAGCATGCACTGCAGTCTTTTCGTTAGCTGAGATGGTAAAAGTCAGAGAGTAGCCCTCAATTTAAAACAAAAAAGTGATCAAGTCAAGGAGGCTATAAACAAGAGCGAGTTTTGTTACAGTACTTCATTAGGACATTTTACAGAATACAATCATTTTGGAACAAAAAAGTGCTGTAATTTTGAGTGTTGTTACAACACTGAAAATTTCCAAGGAGTTGCAAGTTGTATTCGACTCCTGGCCAGTTATACGAAAGATTTTATGTAGCTTTACAAAACATGTAGCTATGGTTTTGCTTTGAAAGTCTTAATTACAACCCTGTGGAGCTTATCTTATATGTGATGTTAATTAGGCCCAACTTGCTTAAATTGTGGATTGCTATTCCTTGATAATCAGTTTTTGGTTCCTTGCATTAGCAAAAGGAACCTGTGTAGTTAGGTTGGCGTGTGTGAAAACCTTTTTAACACAATATCTCAATGTAGGAAGCTTGGATAGATTTTATATACTTCACATGGTGTTGCAGAAAACCATGTGAGTTTTTGTGGTTTTGTGCTGGATTTAATGCAGCACCATGTGAAGTATAAAATCTATGCTAGCATTTAAGCTACTCTGCC
>WURT03025783.1:0-15553 GCA_009936505.3 Holothuria glaberrima | reverse complement strand
GTTTTTCTAGGGTGTTAAATTCGTAGGGTAACCTCCTCCGCCGGGATTCCCCTTGAATTAGTGGTGTGCTACCTTTGGGGACACGCCAGTACAATGGTGTAAAGATTATAATTAGACCCAAATCCGAATAGCGCCATCGCTAAGAATACAGGCTCTTCGGTGGTAAAGATGGCGACTTTGCGGGCATTGGGAAGCATTAGAAGAGCTTTGCGACCATTAGCAAGCACCAGTTCTTCTTTTGGAGGTTGATTTAATTCTAAAGTTTACTTTCATTTACCTTTAATAAGAATTCGCCTTTGCATTCTGTCGTTTTCTCATGCATTTTTCGTCGATCTACTGTGTTGAATGTTCCTAGCTGTGCACAGACATTATTTAGATCATTGGGGCCGCTTCCACGAAATGATATGCCACCCTTGCTCTGTTGCAGCTGCAGTTTGCACTGTTTCATGTTTGCATTTGTTCTGACTAGCAGCAGGCGCGTAGCTACGGAAGGGGGGAGGCTTGGGGGTGCACGCCCCCATGAAAGCCTCGCGTCCCCCAGTCCCTCCCCCACTGGAATTCGGGCTCTGGAAAAAAAGGCGGCTAGGCTATACCTTTTCACCTCTTGCCTGTCTCAAATCACAGGCAGTCCTAACATTAGCGTTATATAGTAGGCCTACATATACTGTGTATATATAAAGAAAGGTAAGACACTTCACGGCCTTTGGCACATACTTCAGAGAACTGAATCATGATTTTTATGCCTTATTCTCAATTTTACCCCTTTTCAATACACACGAATGTTCCAATCACATTGTTCCATGAGTTTCATAGTGCAATGATTCATTTGGACTAAAAAAGTTTTCAACATGGGAACAATTTCTCTCTGGTAATTTCAATTCAGATCTTACTCGTTCAGCCGAAGGCAGTGAAGTGTCTTCCCTTTCTCTCTTTATATACACACAGTGTATGTGCTATATAACGCTAGGACTGCCTGTGACTCAAATAATAAAATCTTTGGTGGATCTAATCCGACATAGCCTAAGCCATCTCATATTTTCGGGAAGAAAATGGAACCCACTGGTTTTCAATGCAGAATTCCTTCCGCTTCGCACACATTCGTCCCCTTATGCACTCAGTATCGTATAACTATTATTGGGGCAATAGGCTAATACATTTATTGTAACCATGTCCCTTTTACGACAAAAGTATGCAGTAGCTACATCTTCGACCTCTGCTGGGACCTAGCATCAGTAGAGAATCTAAGAGCAATATAATATCACAAGTAGCATACACGGTAACATTCGTAGCATGTACTATTTGTTGTTACATATTATACCATGCCACAGCCAAATATCACAAAATAATGATAATTTCTAAGCATGGGCTAATTAATTGAAGGATTTGACATTTTGCTTCTAAGTTACCTTACCTTAACAAAATTTTTTCAAGGGAGTTACCCCTCCACTAAGACAGCACACTTTTCCTTTGCAGTCAATCCAAAAAAAATTCAAGTAATCGCAAAAGTTTTCCATTGTATGATCGGTTCGAAAATTTATTAAAGATAGCACCATTTTGCATTGAGGCCATCTTAAATGAACAAAAATTTCTCAAAGGGGAGGGGGCACCCCCTCACCTTAGACCTCCCTCCGGACATGGCCTGCACAAGGTGACAAAGCAAGGATTCGCTCCCAGTTTAAACTACTTCCAATGCAAATATGCACATTTATGCACATTTTACACCGGCTTTCTGGGTGTATTGAGGGAGGTATTACAGCATCATCTTCTTTAGTGCCCCCCATCCCCAACCTCTGCCCGACGTCACTGAGTAGATTTGCCAAAAAGTGTCAATGCCAGCGTCATACTCACAAAAGAATTAAAATTTTTCAAAGTAATGCACTGTAGGAGTAGCCAGGCTATACCTTGACATAGTGCAGTGCACTCAAAGTAAGCTTAGGCCCCTAAAAGTTCTGCAGCCCTTGTACTGTAGTTGAAATACAGGAATTGCTCAAACATAAATTACACTAATGTTGGGCCTGTAGTGTAGCCTTTTAGTGATATCACAGAATATGGTATAAATTAATTCATCAATGGGTGGCCAGTTATCTTGCTAGATTTTAAAAGTTGCATGTACTTAAAGTGAACCTAAAGTTGAAATAGTCGATTGCACAATAATTTTTAATGTTCCTCTTGTACAACTCATGTAATCTGCTTTTGTTTCCTTTTAAAATTAAAAGTGAAATGCAGTCACCCTTGAATGTATTAGTGTAGTAGACTAGGCCTATCTTATTTCATGAATGGCTCTTGAGAATCATGTGGCAATATATTTCTCACTCAGTTGTGAAATTTATGAGGACTTACTGCTTGGTTTATGCAAAATTCATGTCCTAAAATATCCTGAAGGACATTTGGAAGAGAAATAAGAGGAAATATGTGACATTCAGCTGTTGTTTCAAAATTTGTGGTGACTGCTTATTATCTTTAACATGTTTATAGGACCTCAAGTTAAAACATTTACTATTCCTTGCATAGCATGTTGTAAGGAGAGGACTTTTTTAGCAAAGTCACCCTATAACAGAAAGGAAGTGACCAGATATGGATACTGTAATTTATATTTTTATGGATAGGGGGAAAATCCCCTCCTTTACCCCTTGACGGAAACCCTGCCTATACCTACTATACTGTAGGCCCAAGGCTAATTGTTACTGTACAACCCCATATCCCTCTGTGACTGGAAGGCTGGAATAGAATGGCCTATACTGTTCTCTTAAAGTCTTGTGGACATGTAACCAAAACAGCTGTTTCACTCATAAATGATAAATTAAGATCTCCTGATGAAAATGTGTTGGAAATATTTTAAATATCTTTCTCACCATTCTCAAGATATACCTTTATATCAAAGTCTGACCACTTCTGAGATTTCTTATTTGCTCTGCTGAAATTGTGACATAGGATGTTGCACATGATCTCAGTCTGTCTTTCTTTTGTTTAAAGTCTTTCATAAATGATCTGCAAATTATTTATCAGCTAGTCTCATGGTGGGTACTTGTGGACATTTTCCAAAGTAGTCAATACAGTGTTGGTACTTCTAAAATAAACCCCCGCAGGGCATGCCAACATTACAAGTCCTTGGAATGAAGGTTCAACTAACAATGGATGACATAGGAGACTTCCAATGAGTCCCTCTGCTCTTTCCATGTCACACATGATTTTCAAAAACAGTAGGCCTAATTGTCATGTAAAATGGGCAAATGGTCAATATTGATGGATTTTGATGAGAGTTGCCACTGTTTGTAAAATTTTTAATGCTTTCTCATCATATGGACAGGTGTAACATTTACACGTCCACAGACCTTTAAATTAAAGCTTTTTTGATGAAGCTTGGCATTTAATCTACTGTACATTGTCAAGAAAACCAACATAACTACTACAGCCTACAGTATGAAAGAATGGTAGGAGAGAGGTAGAGGTGACAATGAAAATACCAAAGGGGGCCCAAGCTACAGTATATGGCAGTAGAGAGGCCCACAAGGAAGCAGGAGGTAACCTCTCCAGTCTGTGAGCTGTGCCCATTCTTCTACAGTAGCATGAAGTTACATTTTTTATCTAGGTGAATAGTCACAGAAAGAAATTTCGTTATTTCTGAAGTCTGGTTCAGTAAATAAGATCCTACATTAAAAAAAGGAAAGTTCAAATGTAAGGCTTATTTAACATATATGCCTACAAATATGAGAATGAACCCAATATGTACGAATTCTTGTGAAGCTAATTTTCTTTCTTCTTCATAGGAGTTTCATCATCTAGGCAATGCCTCCACACGTACCAGAGGCAGCAAGTAGTTTCTATGAGTAGTGATACAACTAAAGGTTAGTTAAGGTATACTGTGTGTCAGGGTTTTGTCAACATTTAGTGGCCTGGGAGGGGTTGGGGACTGAGCAGGTGCGGATACAGGGGGGCACACCGGATGCACGCCCCCCCTTTTTCAGTGACCAACGATTTTTTATCAACGATTTTGCAAAATAAAGAACAAAAAAAAGGTCCTAGATCAGCCGACCCAGCCCGCCTGTCGAGTTTCCTGGTGCCAACCCTGTGTGTGCGCCCCCCCTTTCTCAAAATCCTGGATCCCCGCCTGCTGAGTGTTACGGTTCCTTTGTTGGAAGGATCTCTATCTTGACTCAAGATGTAAAAATGACACAAACTTTTCCTTATTGTGGACCCATAAGTGATGCCATGAAGGAAGTAAAGGCAACTGTACTGGGCATGCTGTCATTATGATTTTCCCCCCTCAAATAAAAACTAGGTGAAGGGGGTGGCCATCTAAATGACAGCTGAACATTTCCTTACAGACTACCTTGCTGTACTGTATATATATGTCTGAATTGAATTTTTCTCGTTGTCACAAAATGAACAGAAATTTTTGGAGGGAACATCATAAACTTTGTGATTTGTCAACATGCATGATGAACATAAAGGAGAGCATGTTCAAAATTTTACCTTCGAGTGCATGTAAGCCATTCCTTTCGATCAATGGCATTGACAGATCATTCAGGTATTGGTGACTTTTGCATGGTAGGGTGGTTGTGCAGAGAGCGAGGCAAAACAGTCAGAATCCCAGGTTACATGAGTACAGATTGTTTGAAAGAGTTGACAAGCCTGTGTCTTCAGCTTGCAAGGAAGTTTTCTTTTTTGGGGTAGTGGAATGTAGCTGCATAGTTGGCAGGTCTCAGATTTTTTGTGCGAGAATTTGCCTCTCAAAAGCAAATGTTTGGTCTTTTGGAAAATGAGTAGCTCAATGCACTGTGTTGGTAATGTGTGTGTTATATTCATAGAACAAGATATAAGTTGTTGATTGTTAACAGGTGGAATGCTTGATGTTGCTGGTATTTTGCAGAGCATAATCCAAAAACTGCATTTGCAATCCAGAAGGCAAGTCTAAAAAATATTTTATGGTTTACAAGAAGTACTGTAGATACTGTCTTTATTTACATGGCTGTCAATTCTGCATTTCACAAGAAAAAAGGTTTCATACCTCTTTTGTAGGACATCAAGGGTTTTGTTCTTGAAAAATCATCTCAGACAGGGTCTAGAGACAGAGGATCAGGTTTGTCAAGTGGAGGAGGCTAGGTTTAAAGCATATGTTGGAAACTGCATTTGTACTCATCATGAGGGTAACAAGTTTGATTGCATTAGCAGAAAAATGGTATACTGAGTAGTAAAGTGATATTTGTGGCCCTTGTTCATAATATCATTTTGGACCATGTCCCTTTGGTGGTGCAATCATTGTACCATGATCTGGCTTTAAAAAAAAAACCAACGTAACCAAAGTGATGTGGTTGAAAATTCTGACTTCCTTGAATAGCTAGTCTTACATTATATGTATTTTCTTGAACAGCTCCAACAGTGCAGCCAAGAAATGATCTACAAGCCCACAGACTTGAGGAGTTTGGCCGCTATGTGGCAGACTGCTTGCCAAAGTATGTACAGAAGGTCCAGGTCTCGCATATTAATGAGCTTGAAGTCATGATCCACCCAGAGGGCATCATACCAGTTCTAACCTTCCTCAGAGATCACCAGAATGCTCAGTTTAAGTCCCTGGTAGATATCACTGCAATAGATGTCCCCACAAGATCATACAGGTTTGAGGTAATATTTTCTTTGCACTCTTACAGTATGTTGAATTGTACCAGTGCACTGTAAATGGCATTACAAATTTATTTTGTAGATGTAACAATATCACTGGGATATAACAACATACTGATATTTTCAGTAGTATTTTAATATTAAATACATGTAAGGCCACACATGCACAGGGCTAGTTATTGGACAGTTCCCACTTTGGACAATTTCCTCCTAAATAATTCCCACCCTGGACAATTCCATATTTTCTGGTGGGGTAAGTTGTCCAAGGGCTAATTGCCTTAGGTTGTGATTGACTGGGGGTGAGTTGTCCCAGGGGGAGTGGTGTGAGGGAAAATGGTTTAGGGGGGGGGGGCAGTCACCATAGGGATATGAAATAAAATGAGTATAATGCATCACAAAACAAGTGAAAAGTGTGCCAAAGTTCATTCCTGCATTATTAATTGAAAGCTTAAGGCTGAACATGTCAGGTAGGGTGGGTTTAAACACTGTAACACTTTTGTATAAAGTTGTTATAATTTCTAATTTCAGTTCTGTAGTGAGTGGTAGTTTTTGGACTGAAATGTCTGTGTTCTATCAGTACTTTATGTGATGGGTTCTAAACAGCGACCCACTTTTTTGAGGCCCTTCCAAAATTGACTACAACAAATACCCAGTGAAGTTCAGTGAAAGGAATTCAAAATATATTGTGGGCTAGTTCCCACAGAAACTGTGCTCACATCAAAATATATTGTTGGCTAGAAACCCCCCCCCTTACAATGGGGGGGGGGAGGGCTATGCCTGTTGTGCTGTAATAATGACTTTCATGCTTCTTCTCCAGATTATCTACAACTTGCTTTCTCTGACCTTTAATGAACGTATACGAGTCAAGACATACACAGATGAACTTGGGGCAGTAGACTCTGTATGTTCAGTCTTCAAATCAGCAGACTGGTTTGAGAGAGAGGTAAGTCTCTATCAACAGACTGCTTGTTCACTCTTAAGAGTAATCAGACTGGTTCATATCAATAGACAGTGTTCATTCAGTCTTTAAAGCATCAGACTGATCAGACTGGTCTGTATAGATTTTGTTTGTTCAGTCTTCAAGTCATCAGAATGGTTTATGACAAAAGAGTGTGTGTTTCTCCAGTCTTCATATCAACAGACCAGTCTGGCAGAATTGTAAAGGTAGCCTCACACTACAACTTTGCTCGAGGCACCAGTAGACATGTAGTGTGCATGGGTCTACAACTTTGACTCAAAGTATTTAGACCAGTTTTAAGTTGGGTCACCTTTAGTCTGGAAAAGGGAACACAGCTATTGTGCACAAAACCGAAAGAGGGTTTTAAAATACCGTAGTGCAACTTCGCTAAAATGGGCTAGTTAGTTGTGTAGTGTGCATTGCCAATTATGCGAATACAAGTTGTGCTAACTACGGGATAACTTGGTCATGGCAGTCCAGTTGAATTGGGTCATGCAAAAGTGTGTAGTGTGTGGCTAGCTTAAGTCTGCATCCATGGACTGTTTGTTCAGTCTTTTAGTCATCAGTCTGGTTTGTATCAAAAGACTATTGTTCAATCTTTAAAGCAGCAGACAAGTTTTAGAGGTAAGTCTGCATGACTAGCTATTCATTCATTCCTTTTGAGTTTTCAGACTGGTTTGTTTCAAATAACAGTTGTTATTAGTCTTCCAACTCAACAGACTGATTTGACAAGTAGTTCAGTCCACATTACCAGAAAGTTTGTTCAGTGTTTGTGAAAAAGAATTCACAAATTAAAGGCAATTACTGCATTTGCGGAACAGAATTTCTTTGCACCTGTTAAACCACAATTTATAGATATTGGATTGTAGGTAATTTAAAAGGTTGCTGGGTAGCTTTACTTTAAAAAGATAAGGTTCTCATGGAAAAATATTTCCTGCTCTATAACTCATTACTGATTCGTTGATCCATACTTTTAAATTTTCAAACAATTCAACAGTCATAACACATGTAATGTGTAATGTCTTTGAAAAGGAGAGCTATAGACTCTTTGCATATCATGTCATAGAACAGAAAGTGTGGGGCAAGCACATATAATTGCAACTTTATACTCTCACAAATGCTGATGGCTGATTTGTGTAACCGGTCAGATGTGCACGTAAGTCTACTAAAGGTGTGTGTAAAGTATACATCATGTGTGCAGTGTGCTTCACTGTCTTCTCTTCAAAATGAGGTCTTGACATTGTGTATAAGGTCTGTTGCCAGAGTTTATTGGTCAGACTGAATGGCTTGTAAATAAGAGTTTTTTTTTTATCTATGCCAAATATGGTCAAATTTAAACACAATGTTTCCCCTTGAAGGCAAATGAAAGTTGTATTTAAAAGTCAGTGGTCTAGTTTTTGAAAATGAAGCCATTAATAGGTTTCAAAGAAGGTTAAGTTTATGTGACATCAGTTTGATATATCTTGTATCATTTTCATATTTTACAGAATGTGAAAATGTGGATGAATTGTGATTATTTATTTAGTCTTTCTTGTCAAGACTTGGTCATTGAAACAATTGTAGATGGCATAGGCCAATGATTTAGCCAGCCATTGAATGTTGCACAACAACAGAGAATATCACACAAAAAAATCTGAAATGAAATGTCTGCCCAAGTGTTTATTTCAAAGAATCCTTCTTTACAAATTGTACTTTTATCTCAATTGTGAGGAAAAATTTAGTTCAATTATTGCACGATTTGCCATCTGGGCACCTCTCAAATTAAAGAATATTTCCTAAGAGAAGGTGACACACTCCCCCATAGACCTCTACCCCAGGCCATGTATTCAGAATGTGGCATTGTAAGATTGACCTGGCTAAATCAATGGCCTAAGCAGATATGGTTTAAAAGTGAAAGAAGGAAACTGAACTTTTAGTCAGGACATGTTGTTTGGGATTCACTAGGGTAAAGTTTTCATTATTTAAAATAAAACAAGCATACACAGAGTAAACCAAACTAGATGCCAGGTGGGATCAAAGGGTGACTTCTATTCTAGGTAAAGTGTAGAAGAATGCTCACCTTAGTTGTTACACAATGATGGTCACATTTTAATGTAATGGCAACCTGGAATACTGTATATGTTTTCATAATATAGATGATTAGGATTACAAATCTTTTCCTGGTAACTTTTTTCTTTGGTGTGACAGATTATGAAGGACAGGTTTCATTTTTAGCTAAAAAGAATCAAGGAATGATACTTACCTTAAGTATTCTAAGAGAACGGTCTAGCCAACAAAACAGTCTTGAAAATATTGAGGAGTAATATGGTGTTATGGAGTCAATTTCACTGTATTACATAAATATTGCCCGCTAAAAGTTTGAACATAGAGATTAAAAGAAAGCCAGGAACTCATCCACAAAAACTGGTTAAAAACTATATTTCAGCATCTCAGCAATACAGACCGTACATCAGTTCAACACTTTCCCAAGGCTTGTGCAAGACTGCCTTTTCAATTATTCCTTTCCATAGGCTACGCCCAGCACAAGCACACTTAATCCCCTTAGTTAGCTTTCTCACATTCATTCATATAATAGCTCTTACGTCACAGATACTCAGTGCCACAGACAGCTGCTCAAGTTAAAGAAAGTACGATAAAATTCCAACACGACATATGGTGATTCTTTTTCCAGGGGTTTAGCTTCCATTAAAGAAAGGTGTGAGGAAAGCGGGAGCAGTGCAAACGTGAAGGGGACGTATAATCAGACAAAAATTATACACATAATGTACAAGACGGTTTTCTTTTTCTAAGGGAGAATTTTTCATCACTCAAGGGGCTATTTTAAAAGCTGGACATCCCCCACTCCATTAGTGTGTCCCATAGACAACATGGGGTCTTTGGGTTTGATGGCTCTTACCCATGTTAGTATGCCCCTGGAATTTTTCCAAGTACCAGTATCAACTGTACAGAACTATTGAACTATGCAGTTGTCACGGCATACTATTGCTTGCAATGGCAAGCCTTTGTTTGTGAATGCAAGCCGTAGTGAATACAAGCAAAATGAATCCCCCTCCCCCCCCTCTGTTCCCCAGACCAAGATTCTAGACCTGATGTAGTTCTGTCTCACTGATACTGGGTTGTATGAGACCCTTCAATTGTAACTTCTTTGGCATGTATGAGCTGCAGCAGCATTGCTGCTCTAGTAGTTTTGTACTTTCAGAAGTTTGCACTTTATACATTTTGCAAGTTGAGGAAAGTGGGGAAAAATAGAAAATCCAGGAACTTCTTTGGCCTTGAAAGTCCTTCAAGAATTTAAGGTCATTGACAGGAAAAAAATTGTCATGTGGTCAGAAACTGAAATCCAACCAAGCACTGTAGATTCTGCTTACATTACAAAAAGTTTGTAACAGTCAATGGTAAAATATGATATTGAACATTTTATACAAGTAAGATTTACTGAACACATGAACTGTTCATACAGTACACTGGGCTACAGTGAGTGTATGTGTGGTAGATTTATTGTCAGCATACATGCAGTTAAGGTCATGTAAATACACAGCCAAACAAGTGCAAAACAGTTGGTATCATTCTAAGGCATGTCTTCCCCCCCCCCTCCCCCACCTTGTCACTTGTCATGCATATTATTCACCCTAAAACAATTATCACAGCTATATTTTCAGTTATGTTCTTATCAGTTAAATGACTCAGCTGGCTAACCCTGGGCAAGGTCAGTCAATGGTGAGTCATTGACAGTCACAGTGTGACTCATATAGGTGCATTACTGTACCAAGATTGTCAGTCACCAAAGGGACTATAAAGAAGTCAGGTACTTCACTTTAGATGTCAGTAATGCAATTTCTTAGCCCTTGGTGAGTCATTGTGAGTCAGTTTTTAGACCCAGAGGAGTATGGTATAAAATTTATCAGGCATTTTTATGACTTACATGATGTCAGTGAAACATAAAAACTGTTCATCACTTGTGTGACACATGAGTGTCTTACTTTTCATCAAATGTTAGTAGCTGAAGTTAGTTGCCTCTTCATACACCCTAAAAATATGCAATGACTGTTCATGGTAGGGTTAGTTGGGTGAGGCATGAATTTAAAGGGAGTGCTTTACAGAAACTAGTGATGTTTCAATGCTTCAAAAGTTCCCTTCACTGTTTATGTTTATTTTCCCCTTCCAATTCTGAGCTGCTGCTATGACCATATCACACATTGTCAATTGAACTTTGTTGAAGTGTTATACTATATACAAATAATGAATGTTTATGAGTGCGATAGTATGAATAATTTCATGAGTTGAAAGATTGAATAGAACTTTCAATCTTTCAACGAATGAAATTATTCATACTATCGCACGAATGGAAAACATTATTTGTTTTATATAACACCTAACCTCATAAATCATAGATTTTGGTCAAAACTTGATTTTACATACCCCCCATGGCTGACGTCACCGCCATGGGTTAGTATATACTAACCCACGACCATGGTTTAGTACCAAATAACCCATGGCATGAGACGACCAATCGTCCAATCAGGTGCAGAGGAATTAGTAAGGTGTTATATACAGTAATACCCATTATTGGATGCCATTATCCCACATTATGCCATTGGTGACACATCTCTCTCCACAGATATGGGATATGTATGGTGTTTTCTTCTCAAACCACCCTGACCTCCGCCGTATCCTCACTGACTATGGATTTGAAGGTCATCCCATGAGGAAGGACTTCCCTTTGAGTGGATTTGTGGAGGTAAGGGCATTGTATAGGTTTTATATTCAACAGTTTTTTTAATAATCAGATTATAAGCTTATAAAAATAAGCAATTACTCAATGTTTTTAAGAAACATAAGCTAAATCTAGCCTTCCTGGAATAACCTTTCAAGAATTTTTCATGTTTCAGAAACAAACGATTATTACACAGCCAAGTTAAGCCATATAGTTTTTGTGTTTGATGTAAAAATAACAAACAAAAACAACTATTCTGGTATTCAGGTATCCTGATTCATGAATAATTCATGAATGAGGATACCTGAATACCTGGACTGACATATCACCTAGATACTGGGATATACAACACTTATTCAAATTTTGTTGTTGCATCTGCCCTGTAGATACTGGAGTGAATTCTTTGAAGGTGGACAATAATATTCTCTCATATTTCTAAAACATGATTTGCATAATGTGGGAAGTGAGGAAGTAATTGTAGGGTAGGCAAATTCATTTAAGAATTTAGGCAGAGAGGCTGGCCGTGGGGCCAGTTTTTGTTGCGTTGACCTGGGATTCATGAGCTAATGCCCCAGCATTGAACTTTCTGGCATCAGAAACTAAGCAGTGGCCTTCTTGAGGCTGTCACCTGATCAAAGCCTACAGTATTACTGATACTTAAGGGGCATTTAAGCAGTCTCTCCAGACTTATTTGGAAACAACTGCAAAATTTCACAAGTATTCTCTATTTCTCTTCCAAGTATCTTTCATAATATTTCAGGACATGGATATTGCATTTGTAAGGTAAACCAAGGAGTTACTTTGAATGAATGCCACAATTCAGAGAGAAAAATATTGTCATATGATTCTCAAGAGCCATTCATGAAATAGGATACCTAGGTACACTAATTTATATTGAGGTGACAGCATTTTCCCTTAAATAATTTCCCATAGATCTTGTGGGTGCAGAAATTAGCTAATCCTTTTTGCCAAGGATGTTTTGCTGATTGTAATTGTTTAGGGTGTGCATCAGCAAGCTCACCCCTGTGGTACCAAATCGAGTTATATAGGCTACTATACTAACTCAACTGGTATTGACTTTGCACTTTATCGACTGTATTGTAAATCATGTGTCTACATTGTTAGCCAGTCTAAGCCTCACATCAGAGACTGTGGGCCCGGCATCAGGAGATATGACACTGGCTAGGTGTGTGGTCTCAGCCTGGGTGTATGGCCTAGTTATCAGCCTCAGAGGGTGTGGCCAAGGCTTTGGGAACTGTACCTTCATCTAAAACTCTGCTCAACTGGTATTTAAGAACATGCCCTAAGCAACTGCACAGAACAAATGACAACAATATTTTTAACACAATAGGCCTAGTTATTACTGTATCTGTTTGAATATTGTAGTAGGAAAGCTGTGCTGATAGGTGAGATTCATTAGGAGTGAAAGATTTTGATTGCCTGAAGTAAATGTCATTCTCTGATACTTAAACTTTTTAGGTTCGCTACGACGATGAGTCTAAGAGGATTGTTCAGGAACCGCTCGAAATGACACAAGAATTTAGAAAGTTTGATCTTTCAACTCCTTGGAAAACCTTCCCAAAATTTGAAGAAGAGGTTCCTTTACCAGCAGGTGAAGAACAAACAACAAAAGATGAAAAGAAAGAATAGGCCCTTAATGGACAAGAGTAACTATCCTCGGTTTAGTTGGAAGGGAAATAACTGTCAAGTTTTCATTTGTTCATACATAAATCTCCATTACTCCTTCGACTGCCTAAGCCACCCTGGTGCCAATTTATTTTGTGTGAGGACATTTTTCGAGCAGCGGTTATGAGAAACCATTTTATATTCTGTGACATTCATCATTGACCAGGGTATGGAGCAGTTACGTCTTCTTTGATCAGCAGGGATTTGCCAGCATTGCATGCTGTGTTGACTGCACTAAAAAGTTGCTTTTAACACCCCACCATTCTATTGTCTAAGTGGGGTACATAATGTAACCAATCCTGTAGCCTAAGGCTGTTGCAAATGCAAGGAGCTCTTGAATGTTTTGTTTTTGTGGAAGATGCTTGTGGCAATGAAATGTGTCTTCACGATGACATCTTCACCTGAACTGGACAGTCGTTAGTAAATCTAGGAAGGTGACAGTTGATCATTTTAGAGAGGCCGATTCACCATGTGAGCAGTAGTAGGCAGCCATACCTGGCAGTAACGATTTCCACCAGACACTATATCCTGCTTGGTACTATATCTCTGTCTGACAACTGACAAACCTCAGTGTTATCTCTTCTTCCCCACCCCCTCTCCCCATCCCTCTTAGATTCCATCCTCAGGATGGCAATCTTTGTGCTGATACCAAAGTGTTGGCTGGCACAACCCCATGTGTGGAAAAATGGGGAAGCTAGGAGACCCCCTTCATGGAAAATTTGGGTACTTTGAGGAAATATTTTTGTAACTGGAAGGAAATATACCGTGTAAATGAAGACTTGAAAGGAATGGTGGAAAAATTTGATTACCTTTAGGAAACTACCATTTTTCCAGCCTTGCAGACCTCTGTGGTTTGATTGATGCTGTCCAAAAATGATGGTTGAGAGAAGAAAGTAAATAAAATTTCGTTTTGGAAAAGTGACTTAAGATTTCATCTTTGTTGGACCAATTCTTTCATGGGTTGTTCTACTGCTGAGGTGCAAAAGAAGATATACTTTTCTTCTATTTATAAAACATAAGCTCACAGAAATTTATGATGTCACACAGATTCACTGGTGTACGCAAGGAGGGTGGGCCATTGGGCCATGGTCCCCCCTCACGGATGCCAATTTTTTTTTTTAAGATCCTAAAAATATGTAATTTTTTAACAGATATTTTACTTCAAAAGGTAGCATAAATGGCACCAGATTGCATGTAAGGACACCCAATTTTTCAAAAATTTTCAAAGGGGAGGGGTTGTCTCCCCATGGCCCCCTCACTGATGCCAATTTTTTTTAGTTCCTAAAAATACATAGATTTTGAAACACAACTTTTACTTCAGAAGGTAGCATATGTGGTACCAGATTGCATCTGAGGACACCTAATTTTTCAAAAATTTTTAAAGGGGAGGGGTCTGGACACCCCCTCCCCTTAGACCTCCCCCAGGCTGGCAATCACAATATACTGCATGGCGGCGCCTTGAGGGAAATCCTGCGTACACCACTGCACAGATTATTGTCAAACCTGCTGTGTGAGCAAACTTTTGCAAAGTGCTATCTTTTAAAGGTCTGTGCTGGAAATCTTGATAAAATGAGTGAGTGCGTCTGACTTTTATATTCTTGCAAAAGCTCCTTAGAGGTATCATGCATGTTATTGAAATGATCAAACTGGAATAGTTTACATTTCACACAGTCTGAGCTTGATTTTCATCCTCATAAAGGGACTGTTGCATTACCCAAACATAAGTTGGAATAGCCTTATAGTCCTAAATACAATTGGTAACTGCACTCTGATTTACATGAATTCAAACAATACTGCATCACTCTTATTGGTCTGTCTCTTATGACTTGTATAAACACACAGTTCCTTACCAACACAGAACACACACAGCCTCTAGGGATATGGCTTTGAGCAATTTAAGCTTAATACAGGCTTTTGTTGCTTTGCCTGGAATGTGCACTAAACAGGTATTCTGGAACCACAAATTACTCTGTTTCTGTCTGTGTGAACATTTCTTCTGGAAAACCAAGCAACAGTAACATACTGCCTTATTCTGAGTTATCTATCTTCCTGTATCAGTAAACCATGGTTTTAAACACATTGTATGAATATTTTCTGTGCCACAGATGCAAATTTCCCTTTAAATGTGTGTTTGTGAGGGTTCATTCTTATGGCTTAAAGGGAAATTCTCCTCATCCCAGACAATTCCAATTCTCCCAACTAAGCAACCTGTAGCTCCTCCCATAACTGTGTGATGCTCCTCCTTGCACAGACACAAACCTATTTTATTGCTTAAAGGAAAAATAAATATTGCTTTCTAAGTAGGTACATATGATAAAGCAACGAATTATAAACAAGTAGCAGCAATAACCTTTGTTGTAGCTCGTTCTGTTATAGAGATATGGCTATTTATTGCAATCACATGATGCTGCCATAAGATGACTTGGAGCAAGTCTATAATGTCCTATCAGAGCCACAATAGGGCAAATCTGTAATGTATACCTTTGTTTTTTTGGAAATTTTTTTTCATTTTAGGGAACGATATAAAAAAAGATTGTGCATCCTTTCTAAAAATTTACAGCCTGAGGAATTAATAA
>WURT03025772.1:0-15553 GCA_009936505.3 Holothuria glaberrima | reverse complement strand
GTACGAAATAACCCATGGCATGTGACCACCAATCCTCCAATCAGATGTAGAGAAATTAACAAGGTGTTATATAAAAAGGTATAAGCAACAGTCATCCACCATATTGTTTACAAGACTGATGCTACAACACTGCTCACGAGAGAAAGATATTTTGATTTTGAGGACCTCTGAGTAAATTTTTCACAATTTCCAAAATGTGTCCTAACTCTATGTTGTTGAAAGATCAGGGAAAACAGTTCTGACTGAAGTAAGGCACTTTTTCAGTTGTGAACTACAAAATGATGGAAGATACGTACATGTGCTAATGCAGGCCCTATATTTTGCAATAGGCCTGTGTATGTAAAATGTGCCGTGGAAGTTAGTTGGGGCATGTTTAACACGGACCAGTGAGAGAAAATTTCTCAAATATGGGTCAAAAAATTCCAAAAATATTTGTGTTAATAGTCTGTCATGAACATATTCGGAAAATTTTTGCAAAGTTTAAATTCATTAAATTATGACGGATTTAAAAATTCTTTGAAATTCTGCAAATCCACAGCAAATTGACATTTTGGCATTTTTGTCAAGTTAAAATTCATATTCCCCAGGGAATACATATGCCTGTCCCACGAGTCTGTAATGATATGAACCTAATGAAACTTTCCCATAGAAGCGGATTCTGTAATATGGAACTTTTTAAATGTTGTTTTGTGGAGTTATGGCTTCCTAAAATGGCCAAAATTTGCCTTTTTACAATTATCGTCACACATTTGGCGGCCAAGTTTTCTATACCAATATCTCTTTTCGTATTATACCTACATCCCTGTAATTTTTGCAGGTACTTATCTGGCACACAGGAAATACAAAATGCTGGTCACACGAATTTCTTGTGCTACATTTTAAAGAAACAATGCCGTAAAAATGCCTTTTCGCACTGAATTGCGCCACACGAAGCATTTTCGGAGACATGATTTATATCACTGATGAAGTCACTAAAACTTTTTCCCTGTGTACCTGTGTACTTGAGATACAAAGTACTTAGAAAAAAACAGAGTTCAGAGTTGTAGGTATTTCTGTTCAAAAGGTCAATGAGGGTCATGTTCAGAAAATTCTAATAATTTTTTCTTAGGAAGATATATCTGTCAACATACCATGTTCCCAGTCTAACAAAATCATGTTACTGGTAGCTACACATGATATTTTGACCATGTTTCAATTAACCCCATACTATGTTCCAACTAACCCCACATCTGGGGTAAGTTGAAACATCTCTGGGGTCACATTTATTGTTGATTTTACCCAAAACAGAAAAAGTTCAACTTTTCTCAATATACCATACAATGGTATAATAATTTTTCCTCAAGTCAAATCTATTTGAAGGGTACGGGAATTTTTCTGAAAATCGTTCCAACTTACCCCGCTCTTCGCTACATTTTACGATAGCCCACAAGCCTTGAGAAAGCAGGCTGAGAACTCAAGTTGTCATATGGGCGGCGTAGGAAAAAGGGGGCAGCGGGGGCGACCTCCCCCGCACTCTTAATTTTTTCCCACCGGGATATGGGCAAATCCGAATTTTCAGGAATTTTGAAAATTGTTTCAAAATAGTGGTAAGGGTTTAATTTTAGGTTAGGGTCACGTATCCAAGGGATATTTGGCATGTTCTTTCATAGTCCGGTGTCAGAATTACCACAAAATGTAGAGAAACTGGCATTTCGGGAGTAAGGGGCGTGGCCAATTTCCGAAGAAGTTGATTGGTCCATTGTCGTGAATTGCCCACAACCCGGTGGGAAAAAAATTGTGCCCCCGCACTCTGATTGGTTGGGGTGGAATTTCGCGGCAACTTCGTTTCGCCCCTCCACTTTAGGTTACATGCTGCCAAAATATGGCATTGAATAGTAGGATGAAGTTACTTCGCTGAAAGTTTGTCAAACTTTGCACCATTTTGCATCTAGGGCACTTAAGTTAAATAGTAAAAAACATTCCATAGAGGAGGGAGACACCCATCCCTCAGGACACGTACTGATCACTTACATTCACTTCCGCACCCCACTTTCAACTTGAAAAGCTTCCTAAGCCCTGATAGCAAAATTTGGTCGGCCCGACGACGGATCGCCGTCTGGGCCACATCACTGCATGCGGTCCGCCAGAGTATAATGTCCAGTGGTTTACCGGCGGTCAGCCGATGGCGGCAGCGCTGTTTCGTTAAAAACCTTTTACCTATCATGCAAGTTTTTATCCAGCTAGCATACCTTCGATGGCCCTCCGTCGGCCTTATGGCCATCGGCGGACAGCCGGATAGCCGGATATTGCTGACTGGGAGCATATATATTTGTACATATAGGCATACTCGATACTCGATCATAATGCAGATTTTTAGCTCATAAAAAGGTGAAGAAATTCATCCACATCATCCAGATAGGCCTAGATTTTTAAGTTACCATATTGTGACGGTAAAACATCTATTTAAACTCCAGAAAGCGCGTGCACCAGCAATCATTCTTCAATTGATTTGCGTAGGCCTTCTTGAATTGGGTCCGTTTGAAGGCCTTTAGAAAATTGTAGCATGTGAAAGTCACAATTAGTAAGTAAAATTGGAGGATTTGTGCCTTCGAGATCAAGGAAAGTCTGAAAGTCAGAGAGTCGAGAAGGCTAATCGTCGTCGGAACAGTGGTATACGTGACACCAGATGGGGTATGGGCTATGTCCCTAGTCGAGAAAGTATCCCCCACGGTTGAGTAAATTAGTCGGGAAACGATACAATATCGAGTAGTCCACAAACGACAACCAATTGCCTCTTACTCGAAATGAGAGCGGATCCTGGAATAAATCCCCAAATTTTCCAATTTCATGACTAAAAAGCCAAAATGCTCGCCGACAAAAGTACTTCGGGTGAAAAGGAGTGTTTGCTCCAGCTCCCCCTCCCCCACCACCCACCCCGCCGGCAATTCTACTTGTATCATGTCATACAGCTTCACATGAGAGTATTAGTATTAATTACCATGCTTCAATTTTCTAATATGACCGTGGCCGAGTTGGTTAAGTCTCTCGACTTAAGCGATATGCAAGCCTTTGGAAAATTTAACACGTGGATATTGCAAAACAAAATGTGTAATAAATCCTTGTAAAATAGCATGTCTTTAACCATAGTGCTGTTGTAAATAGCATGTGATTAACCATTGTAATATAATGTTAACAACCTATGTAAATAGTTTGTAAATAAACTTAAAAACTGCTTAGTAGGCTACGTGAGTTCGAGTCCTCACGGGCACTTGATAGAGGATTTTTTTTTTTTTTTTTGAAGTCGTGGAACAGTCGACTTTTTGTGGGGGCTTTCTCTTTTATATATTCCTTGTTCTAGTTTTTATCCACTCCTCTGCGTTTCCAACTTTTTGTTTTAATTACGCTTCAATTAGTTAATCATATCTTACTGAAAAATTCCAAATCAGGTCACTTTACGCTGCTGCACGTGGTATACATTATCAACTCGCGTAAGCCATCACCCCACCCGACAAAACTCTTTTTTCGCTTGCAATTGGAAACAGTTTTTCAGGAACATTTTACCATAATAAGATAAAACCGATTTCATATTTCATGTAATTAGCATCTGATACGAAAGGTATCAATGACGCCAGAGCTAGTTGCCGAGAGCTCTGTCGTCACTGATACCAAATTTGCCCATCTTTAAAAAGGAAGTCTTGTTTTCAACCGAAAGCAAGTGGAATGAATATTCATGATAAAGTACCAACCTCCAGCAAGGTAGACGCATCTAGTGGGGCAACCTCAAAATATTTTTTTCTATATAGCAATTGTTGGTTAATCCTCTTAGGGGTAGATGTAAGCTTCTGCTAACAATAGGCTACCATTGTCCTTGTTGATGGTGGGATGATTTGTCAAAGGGAGATAGCGGTTCCCTTAAACTTGACCAAGCCTCCCTCCGCGTTTTTCCTGTCATTTGACACCACTTATTCAAGGGGAATCAAAGTTTTGGGGAACAGTAAAGACCATTTTGCCGAAATGATGTGTTCAGTTTGAGATGTACATTCGGTAGGAAAGGAGTTTAAGTACCCATCAAGCAAAATGAAGAAAATTGTTGGTATTTCAGGCACCGTTTTGCTACCCCGCAGGGCGGACTCTGTTTGTTCAGCTCCTCTGCTTCCCAAACCACCGGATATGAATGAACAAGGAATATGACGTACAGCCTGTAGCAATGATACCGAGTGGCCGATGCGGAGATTGCCACATCGCCACAAAGGCCAGTCGACATGTGAGAGACAGGTTTATTAGTTTAATTACCTGCTCTTGAAAAATCGCATTTTGTTGTTTTGTTTTTTCTTTTGTGTCTGCTCTTGAACAACCGCATTTTGTTCTTTCTTTAGTAAATTGTATTAAAAGTGTTATTTGACATGATTTTAGAGCTCCGGAACGTGTCCGGTAGCCACTGCATTCTACTACTGCTCCTACTCCACTCACGTTGCATGTAGCTAGAACGGAATAGATCAATGTAGTTAATTCAACTCTTTGAACTCTTTTCCTTTGGTGTACCTGTGATGGACGGATAATGAGCTGGGAAGGAGGGTTGTGAAAGCTTACCTGCAAAAAAAAAAAAAAAAATGTACTGTGGGGCGGCAGTTTGTTTCCGCCCCTCAGTTCTAAGACGAAACCTCTTCTATGTTCCTTCTGTAAAAATGTCACATGATATTTGCGGTGATATTGTTTAAAATTTGCCCAATGTGTTGCAACAAATCCCAACATAAGGGGCCCCAAACACTTTCCAAAGGGGAGGGCTATCCTCCTCCTCTTAGACCCTCACCAGAACGGGGGTCCGAAACAACTTTCAGCCCTCAGTCGAGAACAGCTTCCACTACTTATGGGAGCGATTATGGGGCCGAGCATGTGGACTTTCTCTCTGGCCTCCCACTTGTCTTCAAATAAATCTGATATTTAGTCCAATGTATAAGTTGGGCATAGGCGTAGGAAAAGGGGCAGGGGGTAACCGCCCACTCTGATTGGTGGGGGCGAAAACCTAGTACCCCCACTTTGGATGACACACTGCAAAAATATGGCATTTAATAGTATGAAATTACTTCAAATTGTCAAACATTGCACCACTTTGCATCTAGGCACTTTCAATAGTCAAAAAAATTCCAAAGGGGATGGGCCTCCCCTTATACCCCCAGGACATTGATCACTAACATTCACTTCCGCCCCACTTTCAAAAAGCTTCCTACGCTTATGTTGGGCTAACCGTTTGAATAAAAACAGGCTTTAATACCATGTATTAGTAAGTGTGATTGGAATAGTGGAACCCCAGTTTCTTGGTATGTCTCACACGCCCTCATCGCGGATGGATGCAGAGGTAGGCTGTACCGGTTGCATACCCCCTCCCCTACCCTTTTATCACTTTTGTTTTAAAACGATCCTAACGCTGTACTACAAATTTATGTTTACTTATCTTGATTACCAGATGCCAGGAAATACGATTTAACAGTGCCAAATTTCAAACTTTTTCAGCCCCTTTCACATGGAGGTTTCGCACATTTGCCGCTTGTAGGTTCGAACTTTGCACTCACAAATTCAGCTCCCATTTTGTAAACTGGCTCCATCCCTGAAGTATGTCTCAAACATTTAGTCAAAATGGGAAAAGAAGGAAGAATGTCTATGATAATAAAGTGATTACAAATAGTCCTGTACTCATAACTTAAGTATTAGCAAAACATTACGTCAGCACCGTTGGGCTCTGTTCTCTTTACAGGGAGGATGCAGTCACTCCAATAAAAAATAATATTATAGTAGACTAACCTATTTCCCAAATGGCTCTTGAGAATCATGTGACAGTTTTTTTCTCACTCAATTGTAAAATTTACGAGCAGCAACTGCTAAGTTTACCTTGAATATGCAATATTTATGTCCTAAAATATCATAAAAGATACTTGACAGAGAAATAAGAATAAATTTGTGATATTTGGCTATTATTTCGAAATAAGTTTGGGGCGACTGCCTCTGACCTTTAAGTTTGATTCTGGAGTGATCTATCTGTAGGTTATGCAAAAGAAAATACATTTGAGAGAATAAACTGTAAGTTTTGATTGTGTAACTCATTTGTTTCGGTACTTTCTTTGTGAGTTTCCTTAGATGACAGATTAGTAGTATCATTATGCCGTATCAATAAATAATATTAAATTACTTTTGTTTCGGTGTGTTCTAAACTTTTGGCGATATTCAGCTGTTCTTATGTAATCCCTGAAACTTTTGGTGGGGTGAGGGTGGGTGGGAAGGAGCACTCTGTCTGCTTGTTTCAGAGCACACTCTGTCGTAGCATACGCAGATTCAATGCCAGCATCCCTTCAACAGTTCAAACTGTATGACTAAAGGTAAGCAGAATGTTGGTCCAGTAGAATGTCAGACAAAAACGAAGAGATTGTAAAAACAAGAACAACGATACCATTTAGGTACTAACCAACCATTGGGGAAAAATCTTCCATAATTTAAGAGTTAGAAGAAATGGACAAAAGTGAGGTCACTTTAATGTAAATGTAAGTCGATTGAGGGAAAGAGACTTGTTTAAGATGCATTCATACAGATGCTCAGGCGCGGATTTAGGGGAGGGACTAGGGGTCCGAAACAACGATGAAAACGAAGGGAAAATGAAATAAGAAAAAGGAGAAAAAGAGAAGCGAAACAAGAGTAAGATAGATTACTCGGTAGATTTAGGATAACTTTTTTTTCTTCTAAATGATCAGATAATCGTCCTAGTTAAAACCATTATGCATCTGCAAACTTAATACATAGGGTTAGGATTATTATAAGAGTTTACCCGTTGGCATACATCAAATTTATACTTTACGGGGGAGGGGGCAAAGGATTTTTAGGAGTGAGATATACGAAAATGCATTGCACCAATGGTAATATTTGATTTGCTATATTTTTCTAGGGCACTGTCCCCACCCCCGTCCCCTTGTCTACGGACTCGATCTAATTATATTCAGAGTATATTTAAAGCATACAATAGAGGGCAGTAGAATAGTTCATGCGGTGCTAGTGGTATCATAGGTCATGCATCAGTCCATTTTTTGACCTACATGTGAAATAGTCCATTTTACATCTCAGTGGCTCATCATACATTAACCCTTTCCATTTCGATCAAAATCGTTTGCAATGACTTTGTAACTCTTACTCAGTACTATCACATTGGGAAATCATATCCATTAACTTCAATTAACTGCGTTTAAGTTCAAAAGCCAAACCCTATATGTTAACATAAATTTATTGTTAAACCATAACCTGTCCATTAAGTTTGCAAACCATTAAGTTCACCCTTAAAATACAATTTCATCCATTTTGTTTGTAAGCACTATCCCCCAAATACTATCTGCCGCCCCCTCCCCCTCAAAAAAAAATTTATATAAAAAAATGTTCATTTGTCACAAGGTAGGTTTGGTCAGAGTTTTTTTTTTTTTATTATTATTTTTTATCAGTGTTTGTATTGTGGGCGGGGGAACTGTCCATCAACATTTACAACTGAATTGTAGAGGGGCTAACATTCTCACATGCAACTAAGGCCAAAATTGTAAAATTCATAATGGTATTCCAAGATTTAAATCTATAAGCATACAAAGATTTTGTTCACAGTAATAACATCTGAAAATAAGTTCTACTCTGAATACTTCTCATCATATAAAAGACATAACAGGATATTTTGCTTTTGATGCAACTGTATTTCATTCCTAAAATTTTCACTTCAAATATCATGTATATTTTATTTTTGACTTTTTCATAAATGCACATTTTATTGAAAATTGGTCGCCTGTTTATTCCTGAGTAAAAAGCATACACCCAATGAGTTAAAACTTATATTTCAGTCCAAATAGTATAAAATCTGAAAAATTCCATTTACTGGCTAGGTGTGCCCATCCAATACTGATCACATAGCTGAATAAGAAATGTAGAGTCCAATTAATGTCTGCTGTACAGTCACAGTTATGGCATAAAACAGTGTTATAAACTAAGTAAACCATTCTAGTCTGATTAATGTTGGTTATCAAAGACTAGATACTTTTTACACTTAATTCAAGTACAAAACTTTTGTAGAAACAACTGCCATGCATTATCTTCCAGTGGTTCATCTCCAGATTTGTGGTAAGTATGTATTCATACTCATGCTTCAGTACATTAACTTGTACTCATGACTGTAAGAATGTATTCGTTCTCTTACTCATACTCACTGAATGTGAAACATAAACCTTTTATCGCTTGTTTTAAATTTTGTACTAATACTCATTCCAAATAATGTGTACTCATTACTCACAACCACAGACTTTAACTTGCACTACTCCTCATGACATCATAGTTGCATCAGCATCATTGTAAAATCGAATGCACATGGACAACAGAAAACGCGAAACACGAAACAGAAAACAAGTTTTGTGTTTCTGACATCCATGTGTGTTGAACAAAACAGAAAACAGCTTTTCACAAAACAGCATTTCGAGAAACCAGCATGGCTTTTTCTCAAAGCAATTTTAGCTAAGCAAGTGTTTCTGTCTCTCATGTGCATTGCCTGTAAGGTTTCTAGGATTGGGGAACTTAACCATTCAACTCCAAAGTTTTGAAATTTTTTAAAGTAATTTTGGATAACACCCCCCCCCCCCCCCCCCCCGCTCCCACAGCCCTGATTCACACTTCTAGTTTGCTATTCTCATTACTGTTGGTTGATATTTTCCAACAATATTAGCTAAGGAAACGTAAGTATGGTCTCTTACACTAATCCACTAAAGATTCACATACAGATAAGGGACTATGACAAGTCAAGTACTATGTCCATAGACCATTCTGGGTTTTCAGCAGGCCAATGTGCACTGTCTCAGAAGAATTTTTATGACTGGCTAACACTAACCCTAATTCCTAACTTTAACAAAGGATACAATCGATACAATACAATACCATCAGCCAATCAGAAAATATCTTGCGAGACAGTGCATGTTGGCCGTTTTCAGCAGCAAGGAATCAGCACATTAATGCTTAACTTCCGTTATATTCAAAGCCTGGGTTAAACTAGCTGAATAATGAATGAATTTAAATAAAAAGACATTTCATTATGCAGGCATCACACTACCCTGAAATTGACCCCAAATGGACAGACAAATATGGAATATGGAATTTGGAATTTCGGGCAAAGATAGCCCTGAACCTTGGCAAGGTCTTTCGGCAATATTTTGGCATGCCAAAGTTTTTGCCACCCTTCATAAAGTTGCTCCTGGAGCCTGAGAAACTCCACTGGAAACACC
The DNA here is from genome assembly GCA_009936505.3 of Holothuria glaberrima. NCBI lineage: Eukaryota > Metazoa > Echinodermata > Holothuroidea > Aspidochirotida > Holothuriidae > Holothuria > Holothuria glaberrima. The sequence continues at coordinate 6,290 of WURT03025772.1, read as the reverse complement.
AAAGGAATGTTAACCAAGTTGCTTCCAGATAAAGAATCCAGATGGTGGTGGCTTTGTAGATAATTTGATACCCAGAAAAATTGTTTATTTCCCGGGTGTACACCAAAGGAATGTTAACCGAGCCGAACATGTAATGCCTGCCTTACAAGTGACCACAACTTCATACATGATGACAAATTTCCTGATCTGCTGTTATGATGCATCACATATTTTCAGTATGAACACAAAGAAATTTTGCAATTTGTTTTCTGTATCCATAGACTGAATGTCCTAAAGCTTACATTTAATTTACATATTAAACATTACTGACAGCACTATACTGACATAACTCATGTACAATCCGTTTCACATTTTTGGACAATCAAAACACATTCCTGCACACTTCAAAAACACCCTACAAATTTTGTTCTTCAAGTGCAAGACAACTGCCACAAACTTCAGTCTCAGCAATTTGTACTGTAAGGATTAAATGCTGGGAGAGGGAAGGGAAGGGGTGTTGACAGAGAACATTTCTTAAGAAACATGCTACAAATATTTACAAAACAATTTCACTGAAACTTGGCAACCTTCAATGTCTTAACTAGTGACCTTGGAGGCCACAAGGCAGCTCTCTCACCTGTATTGACACAAGAGTATGAATATTCATAAGTGTATAAGCCATTTACAAAGAACAGCTTTGTTGCTTGGGAAGCTTCCAAATTTATTGAAATGTTCTTTATTAACAATTTCAGTAATTATAGGCATCTAAAGTAGGTACAAAGCATTTAAAATCTAAACTATATAACAGACTTCTATTTGTCAATAAAATAGCCACTGATTCAAACCAACTCACTTCACCAAAAAATAAGTAGGTCAAGAGGTATTGTCTTCACTGAAAAGTTTTAGCCATAAAGTTAGTGAGAATGGCCCTCCATTATATCTTGACAGTATAAGTATTGATTTGGAAAAAATACAGCTTTTATTACAAATTATTAGTTTATGATTACAATGTCAATTTGTAAAGTCTGCCTTCAGCAAGTTCTCCCTACTCACGATTAGATGGTAAGCAGAGATAGACCAAGTCTGATCCATATCATTAACCTTACCACCTATTCATCCTGCACTGTTTCATGACTTACACTCTATCTTAAATTTGATTTCAATAGAACTTAGATCAAACTTAAGATCGATTGTTACTCCTGCTTTCATAAAGAGTTATGCTCTATCTTAACTTTGATTTCAACAGCACCATTTGCATGATAGATCAAACTTACAGAATCATAACTCCTATTTCGTAAATAGTGATGCTTTATCCTAAGTTTAATCCAACATGAGATCAATTGACTGCAACTCCTGTTTCCATTGAGTTATCCTCTATCTTACGTTTATTTCATTGCATGATAGCTTGAGAAGGATCATAACTCCCGTTTCATAAAGAGTGATGCTCTACCTTAAGTTTAATAATCCCAATAGCACTTTTGAATGATACATCAAACTTGAAATCAATTGTAACTCTTTATGAAGCAGGGCCTAGAACATAAAACTGCAATGAACTTTTGATGAAGACTTTTTAAAATATACAAAATAGATTTCTTGATTACTCCTAATCAGAGGGTATCAGAAGCATCAAAGCCTACTTTCTACAGACAACAATGTCTCATACTTATTCCAAGAAACTTTTACTCTGGTTTATAGCTATAATACATACAGTTCATATATTTCTTCATGATTTTCACAAGTAAACGTATTGTTTCTTTGAACCCCACTGCTCATCTTAATATTTACTTCAAAAGTGTAAGTGAAATGATTTTTGGCAAAAATCATTACTTATTATACTTTGAAGAAGGGTGCAGTCTTTGACCCCATTCCTTCTAATGTACATTTTGCAACCTTAGGAAAATAATGGCAAAAATCACTGATCCCAAGAAATTACTGTATCTCAACCTAACTCATCTCCATAACAAGCTTCTGTTGTTCTTTTCTTTCTTCTAAGATTACTAACCTCAATCAATAAAAGTGAAACCCATTCACAACTATTCATTAATTCAATCTTTGTACCAAAGGTATCTAATAAAATTACAAGCAAGTCTTGTAAATGCAAATTAAGTGAACAGTAGACAGTGATAAAAATTTTTTTTGCAATTACTCAACAGTTTTTTAAACCAATCATTCCTCAACGAGTTTAGAGATACTGTTACATAGTTTTACACAGTGTAAAATGTCAGAATTTAGTTTTTCCACCCCCATAAGAAAGTCACTGTTTGCTGTATCATCCGCCGACACTATTGATCGAAATAATACTGTTTTGCTGAAGAATTTAAAAATTTGGTGAATATGAACTCTTACTATTAATGCCTTTACCCAAAGGGTGAAAACCTTACCCGTTAAACTTTGAATTACACTTGAATAAAGTGAGGGTTATTACATGTGTATAATGTTACGTCATAGGGGAGAATATGAGATGGCACTGTCTGCTAACCCGAGTATGATGAACCATAAAATTTTCTTTAGAAATTGTCCTTCAATGGATAGCTATTTACCATATAAATGTATAATACAATAATCCAATGCAGCCACTAGTAAGTGATAATATTGAGTGAGATGAAAATAAACATATACCCAAATGTCATTTTTTGATGTTCTTTGTAGATGAAAAGTGTAAAAGATAAAATCATTGAGGCTTTGTTTTGACATGATGATGAATACATGAGAATGAGTGTTAGGAATTCTTTGCAAAGAATTTATCCAAAGTTGAATACTGTCTCTTTTTTCCAGTTTTCCTTCTTTTGTTGGAATGAGATGAAGAAGTTGATGGTCTGAAGAAAAAAAATAAGGCAAATAAGAAACAAAACAAAAAAATTTTCACAAAAAATCTTCACAAAAATATTAACATCAAATAAGCTCTAGTATCACAGGTGGGTATTTTCAAAGCAACCTGTTACAACAAGTGCTGTTGGCCAAGCATTTGAAGTGATGAAGCTTAGCAACCAGGAGGTTTGAGGTTTAAAATCCCTGGCCAGGTCAAATAAGGTGGGTTTTTAATCCAAGAGAAATTAATTGGTTTCCCATCTCAACTGGCCTTTGAAAGAAACCAGATTTGATGTCAATTGTTGAGTTGGCTACCACCCGACATGAAGCTGTAATTCATGAGCCATAGGCTTCCTCCATGTTCATGGATGATTAGCATTGTAAAACAACTGCCGTTCAAGGCCCTGGTTTATTATAATAATTTTTGCAGCATTTCATGAAAACAAAAGTTTTCCAGATTGATTTTGAAACTTCTAGAATAATTGCTTTTATTTCTTTCCAGTTTGACATGTGTAAAAAGCCACTAGAGCAAATCATACAGTAGATAGACAATTAATCACAGTTAATATAACATACTGACCACTTTGTTTATTTTGGGCCAATTACATTCCTTGAATTTCCAGATATGAAGCACTTTCATTATATTCCCTGCATTTTTCCCTAATATGGCTGGAAAACGGAAATTTGTTTTCCAAGTTCCTCTGATTTTAGGATGGCTTGGAAACCTGTACAAAATCATGTACACCCCACAGGCACATTTGCTATCCATAATTTTTTCCCTACAATGGCACCCCACACACTTCTCTCCATACTAGCATTACATACCTGCAGTGCCAGATTGATCCCACACCTTCAGGCACTAATATACTGCAGTTTGGGGCTCTACGACAATGGTGCTACACTATCACCCAAATGGTTTCGTGGCCTAAGGCAGTGTCTACTAGGAAATCCAACACTGCACATGAGGAAAATGTAGAACTATGGTGTCAAATTGTGTTTCACCGTGCCATACTCTGATACCTTTGTCATTTACAATGACTCACTTCTGCCCTACTGTTGTTCAAAGGGTGGAAGATTCAGGACTGTAGTGACTTAGTTGTGTTTGTAAACATGACTTCCAGCAGTCCATGTCATTTGGAAGGCTCAATTTTTTAACCTCAGCTCGAACCATGGTGAGGTACTTTTAGGAAAGCCCACCAACCCCATTTTATGTCCCTACTGCTACTACTGTTGGTTCTACAAAGTTCCCACAATTAGGTGTAACATACTTTGACTTTTGGCCTACTCTGTCATTCTTATACACCTTTGAAACAGTCCTTCTTTCAGATTTACTCCATCATCAGTAAGAAAGCAAATCAGTGTTACCAAACCCTTTTAGTTGAAAGGACCACCTCTTACCCAATAAAATGTAACCCACCATCACTTTCATGGACCCACATTGTTTGGCAGACCACTGTTACTCTTGACAGACCACTGCAGGTTTTGTAACACTGTTTTTTGCCCCACATATTGACCTATGATACTGCAGGCAGTCCTAACAAGAAGTTAAACTGTATTTCACATCTTCACTATACATAACATATATTTTCATGGCCTTTACATAGAAAACCAAATAAATACATGAACATCAGGATACTGAGAGTAAAACATGTCTTTAGGAAAGATTTTACATGCTTTTCCTGGGAATGAGCACAACACTGTACTATGTAGAACTTTTAGCACAATTACCCAAAAGAATACATTTTTCCCCAAAGTGAACAGGGGGCTGCATGCCATCCCCTCCCCTTGTCCCATATACCTACATTTTTAGGTACGCAAAGACATAGTTTGTTACAAAGAATTGGAAAAATTATGTTTGGTGTCCAGTCAAAATGAAAGTAAAATTTAGTTTAGTTTTGACTGGGCACCAATTGGTAAAATGTTAACCTTTAACAATGGCACTACCATTTCATGCCAACGTGATGGCAATCTCGTAAATAAAAATCACAAGGAACTTGTAGAACTAATAATACTCTAGTATGTATTAATATTTGCCACAAAGAGACAAAATAACTGCAGCTGACAAGGTTTGGATCCCACTACTAGCCCTATAAAATAATATCAAGGTGACTGACATGACATACTAGAGTAAGCTGAAATACCTTTTCATAGGAGCCAAAGAAGACCTTGCTTGAGAAACATTTGACGTTTGGTCACCTGTAATAATGCAAAAAGAATGATAACGATCACCTTCATATAAATACAAGAACCACACTCTTCAACCAATTAACATAAACTTGCCAACACAAAGTTCCCACACTTTCAGATAGTGAAACTGAAAAATTCTGTAAGACTCAGAAAAGAGAACAATGTTGCAAAGTAAAATTTTTGCAAAAGTTGTTTGGGATGTATTTTTTATGATCTTATACATAGGCAGTTTATTTGCCGCTGAAACATTCATTCACTGAGGTTCTATAAAAGTAACCACAGAAAATCATTTTATTGATTGCATCCATTTAATAGATGCAATCAATACTGCAATACCTACATAGAATTTCGTATTTTCTCCACATATAGAGTCACAAACTTTTTTCAAACGGTAAACACATGTAGTAACACGCTATGAACTAAAGTAGGTGCAAAGTTTCAGTTTTCCAGACCATCTGGCTATTATTTCAGACTTCAAAAAACAAAGACCCATTTCATGACCATAACAAACTTCCAGACTTTTTCCAGGACATTCCTATTTTCCAATACTGTGAGGGAACTCTGATTACAATTTCAAAGCACACAATACTTGTTCATTTGCTTGATCAAACAGTTCCCAATTATACAAAAGCTTACCTTTAGCCTGCTTATGTAAAATAGTAGAAATCTCTCCTTTATTTAGACAAATATCCACATGCTGATTAAATTCTTCTAAACTATTATAAAGCTTCTCAACATTGCACACAGGACACAAGTATTTTTGACTCTCTGAAAGTGACTCAGCTGCAGTCTCATCCACACTATCAGATGGCCTGGGTACCTCCATCTCATTTTCACGTGTAAAACTTTCTGATGGGTCTTCTTCATCAGATCCCTCATCAATTTGTTCTCTTAAAAGAGTTCTGGTATTCTCTTCTTTGTATGAATCTTTTGATGGGGAGGTACCTGGGGAAATATCCTCAGATTTTTGTTCAAGATGACTTTCTCTATTCATTTCGCTTTCCATTTTATCGTAAGATTCATCCTCCACTGTTTCCTTGTTGGATTCATTATCAGTTTTTTGGGTGGATTTAGTACTTTTTAGTTGAGATTTTTTTAAAAATGACATTATGGAGCCTTGCTTCTGTTGCTGCTGAATTTCCTCTTCAGATAAAAAAGATGACAATCTTACCCCTGGCAGAAAAAAATATATATACATACATCTGCATCATTTTGTACTGTAAACAATCTTACCCCTGGCAGAAAAAAAATATATACATACATATACATATACATCATTTTGTACTGTACACAATCTTACCCCTGGCAGAAAATAT